>RQTK01000858.1:207584-220577 GCA_003991915.1 Elysia chlorotica
CAAGTACAACACACAGAGTAAATATAGACAAAAAATCACGGTGCACAAGAGATTGGATAGTCAATTTCTCTGTCGAAATGTATAGTAAAACTTTAATGCTGGGGACAAAGAAAAACATTGCCACAGAAATATAAACGCTTCAGTTGAAGTCAACACAACCATTCTTTTTCATACAGTATAAACAAAGAGAGACTGGTTCTAGTTCCAGGTAATTAAATCAATACAAACAAAGATCAAGTCATCCGAGCGCAATACAAGTGGAGTCGACTGTAATAATAATAATAATGATGGTACTAATAATACTAATAATAATAATAAGGCAATTTTTTCACATTAAATAATAATAATAAACAAGATCAAGTCATCCGAGCGCAATACAAGTGGAGTCGACTGTAATAATAATAATAATGATGGTACTAATAATACTAATAATAATAATAAAGGCAATTTTTTCACATTAAAATCTCATTTAAACAAGAATATATAACATAGTGACATAGAACATAGGTGTCATAACATTACAAACAAAAAGCATTCATTCATAGAAGAGCATGATTTACAAACATAATTAAGCTAAGCGATCGAGCAAATGTGTTTTTAACAGTTTTTTAAGCGTCGCTTCTGAGTCAGTGTCTCTCAATTGGTACAGACTACTCCAACTTTTCGGTGCGGCTGCATTGAAAGCTCTCTCACCATACCTCTTAGTTCTAGATCTTTTTTTTACATTAAGAACTTTTTTTCTGCATCAGAGAAGGGACCGTGATGGCAAGAGAGGAGATTTAACAAGCATGACAGGAACATTTAGTTTAATACATGTACATCTATAACAGAGATTGTCTTACAGTCATTGCATGATTTTACATGGTCCTGCTTTCTTTTCCTGTTACCATTCTAGAAGCACTATTCTGGCATCTCTGCACCTCGTCTAGACTCTCTTTAGATAAATTTAAGTGCAAAGAGTTACAGTAGTCCAACCGTGAGAGAATGAAGGCTAAAGCAAGGGTCTTTCTTGATGTTTCGTCCAGATATTTCATTTTTGCGCTTATTTTCCCTATTTCAAGATAGATCAACCTACAAAGGTGACTAATAATTATGTGGCCCCCTTGTTAGATGATGATCTACAATCACACCAAGGTTTTTAAGCTTGTTTTACATATTTAACTAAATCATGTCCAACATTTACATGTGTTATTACATTATCTTTCAGTTGATTTCTGACATCAAATAGTAAACACTCTGTTTTGTCACCATTCAGCTAAAGTTTGTTTGCAATTATCCAGTTTCCTGCTTCCTTAATACCACCTTCAAATTTTCTTGCAAGTCCAGGGGAATCTGATGGTAAAACTGATTTATAAAGCTGGGTATCATCCGCATACTTAAGATGCGCTAAATCATAAGAACTTATAATTAGGCAGAGGGGTTTTGTGTATAATGTGAAAAGTAAAGGACTCAGCACAGAGCCCTGGGGAACACAAGACTTCAACTTTCAAGTCAAAACAAGCATTTGTTTTACAATTAACAAAAACAGCTTGTGTGCCGTCACTAAGATACGAGTCGAACCACTTCAGAACATTTCCTGTGAAACCATAGGAGTATATCAGTCTGTCTAAAAGAATGTTATGGTCGATGGTGTCAAAAGCTAAACTTAGATCTAACAAAGCACAAAATGAAACTAATCTTTTACAATATTTTCAGGATGGTTGATAGAGAAACTTTCCCAACTTAAAAACTGAAGATTCATTTCTAAAGCTAACACCGACTTACAAAAAAACAGAAAAAAAATCTGACAATTCTGAAATAAATGGTAGAAAAAGAAATCTTTCAATTTGAGCATCATCATTAAAAAAAATCTTTTCAAATCTGAAAAATTCTCCATCCTGCAATGATAGAAAGAAACACTTTAAAAATTAACAAAAAACTGAAACATAAACTTCACAAGTTGGGAAGATAAAGCATCACAATTAATCAGTTTATGTCGGTTCATCAAAGATTGTCATCAAGAGTGTATACCATTCCACACGACAAAGTATTCATCAATTGGATTTTTTGATGTCTTATGCCCTCAATTGAGGCTACATGTAGTTTCCATCACTACCCACGCGTTGTCACCTTCAGCAACGGGCTTCATGTTTTCTGACCAATCATCTTCACTTTAAAGCCACTCCAAGTTTACTGAGTTCAGGAACATGTGCGTTTGGAGACCTGCGTAAACAATGAAAATGATAATACATTTTAAGAAAAGAGGTACTTGTATTTTCCCAACATAGAATCCTGATAGAACCCCGTAGAGGTTCATTTAAGAAATATTTTGGTGCCAAAAAATCTATTTCTGTTCAACTCTGTCTATAGATTATGAAAAAAAACCCAAGGGAAATTGTGCTGAAATCTTGCTATTGCAGGCCATGTAATGACTTAGGAGAACAAGCCCTCTTTATACATGTAATAATAATAATAATAATAATAATAATAATAATAATAATAATAATAATAATAATAATAATAATAATAATTGTAACAAAATGCCATCTTGTACCAGCGGGTGAATAGATGGACATACACAATTGTCTACTACACTAAATCTCTGCGGTTAAACTGAGACGCCCTGCAAATAGTATCCGGTAGATTGGGGAGATAAAACTTGGATGGTGGGGACACAGTAGCATCTAGGCGTTGCCAACTACTGGTCAGATGGTTTGAATTTTAAGGGAGTGTTGGGCGCGTTGGTTTGAAATAGTAATTTTATCTTTTAGGGAGCTCTAATCAACGTACTCAATCACTACGGGCGTGCACTTGCATATCAGGATGTGGTTGTAAAGTTTCGGGATTGCCTTAACCTTTTGCTCCCTAATAACAGGGTAAACAGGGATTCTCAGAAGGAAACAGGCGCAATAGT
This sequence comes from Elysia chlorotica, assembly GCA_003991915.1. Classification (NCBI taxonomy): domain Eukaryota; kingdom Metazoa; phylum Mollusca; class Gastropoda; family Plakobranchidae; genus Elysia; species Elysia chlorotica. The sequence goes on from RQTK01000858.1 coordinate 210,478, forward strand.
TGTTCATCATGAATTTTGGAGAAACCGTGGGAGAAGTTAGGTTCATATTCTCGCGTTCTGATATATTTCTTCAGTCCGGTTAGAAGCTGTGAAGAGAAAAAGTCGCATCACACTTGTTTCGTCTTGCAGCAATTTCGTATAAGTCAAGACTGTCTCATTGCGGACTCTGAGACCGAAGTACGGCTTCTGTTTGTGGCTCTTGTGGTATCGTTGATTGCTTAGATATTTCACTAAGTATCTTTGAGGTTTGTTAACGATGTTTTAATTTCATAAACTTTTCAATCGAAACTGAGCTTAGAATGTTAATATGTGGCGTTTGTGTAACTCAACTGCCTTCATGCTAAGACTAGCCGCTGTGTTAAAGATTGAAGCCGATGGCATAATGCTTATTCGCTACGTCCTGAAGATTTTATTTCACTTAAATGTAATGCTAGGCATATCAGTAAATTTAATGAGTTTATCCGTGTGGCAAGTGTAATTACCAGAATATGCTAACGTGGTGTACTTTTATTGTAATTTCATTGATCTTTAAAACTTTAAGATTTTAATCTCTGTTCTCTTTAGTTTTGAGCCAGGTGGATGCAGAGCACTGCAGTTCCACTTAAGGTGACTGTGACCGTGAGACTTTGTGACCAAAACCTAGGATTCAATCTGAGGTCCAACCTAAGCCTAAGATCCAACCTGAGAACATTTAATAAGCTGATCGAAAGCATGACGTAAAGAGAATAAACAGACTTCAGAAGGACATTGATAGAGTTACCGAATTTACGATTTTATCATCTTTGCTATAAAATCTCTGTAATCGTATAATCACTCTTCCTCTAATTCTAAACCTTTTAAAATAACTTTTCACTGCCAACGCAGAAATATCGATGATGGACATCCTCTATATTCAGAAATAAACTTTTTTCTTATATAATCGGAAAAACTATTGATTTGGTATCTTTGTAACCGTCTCATTCATTACAGACCCAAACCTTGTTACAGTAGGATCGTGCTTGACGGGAGCGCTCGCCGACATTGTGACAATAATAATAATAATAATAATAATAATAATAATAATAATAATGACAAGAGCGCTCGCCGACATTGTGACAATAATAATAATAATAATAATAATAATAATAATAATAAAATAATATTATTAATAATAAAAAGAAGAAGAAGAAGAAGAAGAAGAAGAAGAAGAAGAAGAAGAAGAAGAAGAAGAAGAAGAAGAAGAAAAAAGAGTGGTTATAATAATATCTATTCAGCGCTTTCCCATTTTAAAATAAGAAATCTCAAAGCACCTTATTTAATATAATAATTTTTAAATAACTTTATAAAATCCAAATTACCTATAACAAAAAACAAAGAAAATAAATAAATAGAGACAGAGGGAAGGAGAGAGAGAGAGAGAGAGAGAGAGAGAGAGAGAGAGAGAGAGAGAGAGAGAGAGAGAGAGAGGAGAGAGAGAGAACCAGGGACCTCCTGATTGGGAGATCAATGCTCTACCCAGAGGTGCCTACCTCCAGAGGCAACTTGGAGGGATTTTGAAAACCAAAAAGCAGGAATTTGACTAAGAAAGAGGGATTTTTTGCGCAACTCCGCACTTACAGACACATCACTTACTAACTACTACTAGTCTAGATCTAGCCTACTAGAGCCCACTAAGACTGAGTAACAGTTGGCTAACTTAGAAATCTAGTCTAGAATCTATGAATCTACAGCAATGAAGTGAAACAAAAAGAACGCCTTTGTTAACCTGTAAAACATTAGCATAGCTACCAACTTTTGAGAAAGCAAATACAGATTTTTAGCGCGGTTAGTCACTATAAACCTAATCGATGGCCAAGCTTATTTATTTAGTTCAGCTATCAATATTGACTTAAGCCGGCCATAGACGTTGCAATAATTGCTGTAAATCATCGCTTTGTGATCATTTTGGCAATATCTTGCTTTGTGGATGGGGACATTGCAGAAATTTATCGACTTCAAAAGCTGATTGCTCATCGACTGGTACTACCTGAAAATAAATTGCCCGCGCCGCGCGACCTTGTCAATCTGCGGCAGGCCCTTTGTTTTTTTAAGGCCAGACAAGCCGACGCCGGTGCAGTAGGTTATTTTTGCTGGTCAAATGTTCATTTATGAGCCACCGGATTTTGAATCTGACAACAGATTCGTTTTTCTCGACCCAAAATTAGCAAAGTCTACGTGTATAGATGCTTTTTAGAACGCGTTTTAGAGAATTAAATTTTATTTCGTTATTTGCCTCTATAAACTTAATATTCTTGTCTCCCCACTCCCACCATGTTTTTTTTTTGTCTCTCTATCAAATTATCTATCAGTATAATTATATGGTATAACTTTACATCACTTCGCGTTATATAGATATGTTAATTATTTAAAAACCCAAACACAATTTTATTTGAACTGAATGAGAGACAATTAAACCCGCCAAAAGCGGGAGGGTAGGCAGCTCTGTCTACCGCTTGAGCCAGTTGACCCCGACCCCCTCAGAGGTGCATAGACAAGGGTACAATCATAAAACTACAGCTACGGTCAAAACATACTCTGGACCGATGTGGTCCAGGTGGAGAATGTGCGAACTCTGCGTGAGCTTGTGCACATAGTGTTCGACCTCGAGACCAGGCTCCATGACCGTCCTCTTCCCGTCGCTCTCGACAATGACAAGCTGACACTCGTCTACAGGAACTTTCAGGTCGTACTTGTGGACAAGGCGCTCAATTTCCTACAGCAGGAGTCAAAATAAGATAAGATAAGATTAGCCTTTATTATCCCATAGCAACATTTGCTCTCGTCTTACATATAAAATTTGAATACTGTAATTTGTGTATGTGCAAAATGGCCATTACATAAAGTAAAAAAAGGGGAGATTCTCTCTCTCTCTCTCTCTCTCTCTCTCTCTCTCCTGCCCCACCATCTCCCCTTTTTTACTTTATGTAATGGCCATTTTGCACATACACAAATTACATTATTCAAATTTAATATGTAAGACGAGGGCAAATGTTGCTATGGGATAATAAAGGCTAATCTTATCTTATCTTATTTTGACTCCTGCTGTAGGAAATTGAGCGCCTTGTCCACAAGTACGACCTGAAAGTTCCTGTAGACGAGTGTCAGCTTGTCATTGTCAGAGAGAGAGAGAGAGAGAGAGAGAGAGAGAGCGAGCAATATTCCACCTCCCTTCTCCTCCCTCTTAATTTTATACATCTGACAATAACCCACCCAGCCCCAAATTTTTTAAATAAAAATGTGTCAGATAATCTGATTTGTGGCGCAAGGTGGATTATTCTGAAAGTGCACAACTTTTCATAGGGAAGTACTGGGTTTGGATCCTGTTCAAGCTGCTTTTCTCCCTACTGCTCAGGATCAGTGTGAGAAGAACTATAATAAAAACAAAGACATAATTCGCATAATAAAGCACCATGTGCAATTGACACATGCTAGTCACAGGAAAAATCCATGGCATTGCCTTTTTTTAAACTTAAATCAGTAAAAAAAACAACTAAACGAATACACATACAACTTTTGCTTATCTAGCGGTAACAAAAGTCTTTGACACAATGAGATGGTAATGATGAGATGATACCCATGACGGTAATGAAAATGATAACAATGATAACAATAAAAATGAAAATGATCATCATCATCATGAGAATGATGATGATGCTGATGATGACAACAACAATGATGATGAAGATAATGGTAATTGCGAGAGGATGATAGTGATGATAATGATGATGACTATAATTGTTATAACAATGATAATGATGATGAAGATGATAACGATGATGGTGACAATGAATTTGTGACAATAAACATGATAATGATGACAACAAAACTCACTTCCTCGACAGAGTTGACCAGGCCCAAATGGATATGCTGCACTGCACCAATCTGCGGCAGAATGATCGCAGGTATCAGAATAGTGTTCATCTCCGCCTCTGGGCACAATGGGAAGAAATCAACAAAATAGTGATATTTTAAACCTTTTCCCAGCAGCTGCACACCTTTCAGTTGGATATAATAAAAATTAAAGCTTTAACCTTTATAATTTTTTGGGAAAATTCCTTAGAACAGTGCGCACAAAAGAAATAAGTCTTAAATCATGCGATGTGAACCACCTATAACTAATAGGTATAAATAACAGGATCCAATGATCAGTCGAAAATATACGTTGTCTAATTTTGTCACCCACAGGTTGGGTCAGTGTTAGTATAATGTGACCGGATGAGGCAGGAGTCATGATATTGCAGCACAGTGAGTCTATATGTGGCAGAATGTATAATCGATCTTGGGACCTGTCCACATTATAGCCTATGTTGGAGGGTGATAAGATATAGCGCAATATATCCTATATTGGGTCGGTCCTAAGATATAGCACAATACAGCCTATATTGGATGCTAAGAAACAAACTTAAAATGAAACCCCTATATTTGAACAAAATACAAAAGAATAAAAAAAAAAATTTTTTAACTTTTTGCATTGCTGGAAAATTTACCAAAAATCATCGTCTGCTTCTGATCTCTATGAAAATCCAGCCATTTGTGCCAAAGGCGATCAAATATAATTTTTTTTATTTAAAGCTAGCTTAAAATGGCAGATTGACTGGTCTAATAATCATATTGAAATGTATTTCTCTGCAGGACCCGAAGCAAAGCTGAATTTCATGACAAGGGTAATAATTGCAAGAGATTAGGAAAAAAAGAAAGAAATGATTAATCAGGTGTTATGCTTTGTTATCAAATACGAACTTCATTTGTTTGAGTGAGCTATGTTTCAGAATATTTATATATATAACTATATATGTATACACTTTAACTTAAATTAACATTTTTATTTATAGAGAATAAGACCCTAAATCACGACTTCTTGAGTTATTTGCAGTGCAATAAGAAGAAATGAATGCACTTAAAAAGGAAGAAAATTAAACCTCTGACAGTTCTAGGACCAGAGATAGCTCATTTTATTTTAAAAATGTCAGAATAAACTAGTATTGCTACATGTATCTTTGGAGGCTCTATTTCGAAACTTATCAGCTGATTGTGCCTGAATCATCATGTTTACTTCACAAGAAACATGTCACTTACTATGAAAGAAGAATACAAAGGGAAAAGGTTATAATAAATATGAAATAGGACCTACCTGCAATTACAGCCTGGCATTTTTCAATTTTAGCATGACCACCTGTGAACATGAGTTAAAATATAAAATTCTAGTGATTAAAATTAGTTTTGTAGTAATGAGAACGAATATTATCAGAGTGATAAATATGGGAGAAGAAAGGGAGGTACATTTAGAGAGTTGAGTTGAGTTAGTTTAACGTCCAATGTCAGCACTATATATAGGCTACACTGTGGACAGACCCCAAGACTGACGACCGTCTGACAATTTTTATGTGCCACCACACATACGACAGGGTGGGGATACCATGACCAGTTACAGGGGATGAAATCTAAATAAATCTGCCGATTGTATGCTTAACCGCGTACCTCCCAATCTGTACACCATTGCTTTACCGTTAGAGAGAAAGAGAGAGAGAGAGAGAGAGAGAGAGAGAGAGAGAGAGAGAGAGAGAGAGAAAGAATATAAAGAGAATTATTTTCTTCTTACTGTTGTTTAATACATGAATAAAAATTCAAAAATTCAAATTAAGAAACTGATAGAAAAAAAAAGTAGACTTTCTTTGTTCATAGCTCTGATTTCTATTTGTCATGGTACATGTACATAATTATAAACAGAAGTTATCCTACCAAAGCAAATCTTCAGGGTGGTCATTTAGATTTGCATATTACGAATGATATATATATATATATATATTTTTTTTTTTTTTTTCCCCTTATATTTGAGCTTCAATGTGTTAAGTTGATTTACAGCTGTAATTTAATTTATCTAATGCCAAAATTTAATACTGAAAAAGCAACTGCTTACACCCTCAACTCAAGCGGGAATAAGTAAACTACCAATTTAAGAATATGTAGTGTTACTGCAGTGGGAAACAGATCTATAACAAGACCTGATGTAACAGTGATTTGTTGGGGTTTGTTCGTTCTAGTTAAATCAAGTTTTCACTGTACAATGTATAATACAGACATAGTATTAGACTCTGGGAGACTCTGAATATGAACCAATTGAAAAAAAAGAAAAGCATCTATGTAACTAATCATACTATTGGCTGAGTGTTATGGGATCTCTTTGGGCCCAAACTTTTTATAAACTCAAAATATATAATTGAGGAATATAATACAATTTCAATGTCTAAGGAATGTATGTACCTTGTTTTGTTTTGTTTTAGAATTTATGATTCTATGAGCCTTGCATATGTCAATACTAAGTCATTAAGTCTTACCAGCAGATGACTGATTGCCCATGGTATACTTTATTCAGATCCAGCTCTTTGAAGATTTCATTTTCAATCACTGTAAACAGTAGGTCTCTGCTGTGACGATATGTCTCTGAAATGTTCTGTTCAAAGTTGACTATAGTGCCGGTGTTGGAAGTTAAACCAACTCAACAACAACTTTCTGAAAATCTAGAAAAAAAAACCCCAGATATTTTAAAAACAAAACAAGCAAATATACAAATTGGTTCTAATAATATTATTAAAAAAAACAAAAAACATTTAAAACTTTTCTACTTCAGCATTTCTTTAAAAAATGTCATGACTATTTGTTGGGATTAAATTATACAAAAATTTTCAAAATTTTATAAATTCCTTCATTGCTCCTTCAAAATGTAATCCATATTGGTTGCATATGTTGATGTTGAGTTGGTTTAACGTCCAACATCAGCACTATATAGGCTATATTGTGGACGGACCCCAAGACTGACGTCTGACAATTTTATGTGCTGCCACACACGAGACAGGGCGGGGATACCATGACTACTGTCTCAGACGGTCACATACTAACAGCGACCCAACCAGTAGGGAGTGCAATCGCCAAGGCTCAAATCCGGACCCTTTGCGTTGGAAGCCGATGTTCTACCCCAGCCCCCCCCCTTTCCATATTGGTTGCAAAAATGTCTAAAGAGTAATAGTGTAAAACTTCAGAGTCCTCAAGACTTCTTTACGCAGCTAACATAGTTCACCAATAGTGAAAGTTTATAATAAGTATTGCTCAGTTCCTTCGAAAATTGTTTTAAAAGGAGAAAGGAGGTAAGGGATAAGGCCCTGGTCTCTAATTATTTCTATATTTATAATGAAATCGATTCAAATTACATAAAATGATACATGATTTATATATAATTCAAATTAAAATGTATTCTTATATAGCACAAAGAGAGAGAAAATGGTTAAAGTGATCGCACTGCTCACAAAACAAGAAGTTTTATTACTCACTTTTGAATTTTTAACTTACCTGTACAATTTAATGTGACTTTTCAAGGAAATTAAAAAAAAAAAGATTTGTTACTGATTCAGCATTCTGAGGTAAACTTACTAGCCAGAAAACTAATTAAAGTTTACCTTTGTAGCCTAGTATGAATGCAATTCTTTTTGAAAGAAAAAAAATTACTGGAATATCATACATTTACTACTTACTAGCCACTGCTAGGATATGAGATGGGGCAAGGTTTGAGGGGCTATGGTGAATGATGACAGAGATTTTCGTTCAGGACAAGTTGTTTCAAACTACCACGACATAGTAATTGCTGTAATTACAACCCTAGAAACTATTTTAAATCTATTTATATATTTATTTTTACTAAGTGTCTATATTATGCACTAAGTCGTATCTAAGGCCCTACATGTTTTTAATTTTAGTCCAAATTTTGCTATGCACAACACAGAGTGTTTTAGGCCAAATGTTGCTATATATCCATTATAAATATTAAAGTGTTTTTGTTCAAATCAAACTATTTGGTTTCGCTGTCGATTAAAGCTGAGCTCTTTCCTAATTTGACATAATTTCCTAGACCTGTGATATAGATCACATAAAGTGATTATAAATCTAGCAAATTTGGACAGAAAGACTAGATCTAGAATTTAATGCATACAGACTCAAACATTTTCACTCGCACACCTCTTTCACTTAGAAACAAAATGAGATCGAGATCTATAAATCTAGAGATCTATAAATCTAGATCTAGATCTAGGGCCTAGATCTAGAGATCAAAATTATTCTTGGCTTACAAATACAATGTTATAAATGTTTACAAAGGACATTCTCCTTACTCTCTACAGAAACAATTCCAAAATAGATTTTCATATCTATTCCAGATCTTGATCCTCGGTTGGTTTTTATGATCCTCAAGTCTAAGAATCTAGAAGAGTAAATATTGTAGCAATGCTTAGTGTCAACTTTGCATTAGCAACGAGTTAGATCTAAATCTAGATCTAGATCTATAGGCCCTACATAGAAGCGATGTATCGTTTACTGAACACTGAACACGACCAGTGCAAGAGCAGGCTGAGCAGAACCTCAGTCAAGTGTGTGCCAAATAGGTGGGCGGCCGGAATTCGATTATTAAAGTTGAATAAAATACCAACCAGCTGCACTCCCTTGTCTTTTTGTTATTTTTTTTCCATTAAAATTTATTAAAACACCTGCCAGCTGTACTCCATGTCTTTTTGTTACTTTTTATTGTATTGGCATGTTTTGTTTGATTCAAAAAGACAGGACGCGATTTGATTGTATTCAGTTGTTTATTTGAACACTGGTAGAATGCGGGCAGGAAAGGTACAACATACACATTCAAGCACATAAGAATTAGGCCAGATTGATCTGTTAAGCAATTGAAACTACAGATCTCTATCTTTGTCTCTCACACTCGCTTGCTCTGTCTGTCTGTCTGTATGTCTCTTTATATCTCTCTGCCTCCCTCTCTCTTCTCTCTTCAGTTTGACTGACTCCCATTGTAATCGAATCCAGCCCTCGAATCCCGCCCACCAAGCCATTTGATCGCCCACAGGTTAGGGACCAATCTTTGGGGACTACAAAACTCAAGGAGTGCCCGTGCATCAACTATGGAGTAACCAGACGTATGAAAATAGTCTCGAGGGTACAAGACCTAAGCATACTTGCTTCCAAAACTGATTTATTTATATTAATAGCTATGTGTCTCTACAAGGCCTCTAAACAAACTTCGGAAAAATCGAAAATACCTAAGCTTATTTCTCAAGGCGTCCAAAAATACAAAAGGAGTGGCTATTTATTCTGCGGTCGGCCAAATAATCGAATCACTAATTTCTGCGACTGCCTGACTTGAAGCTACAACCCTTGTACGGCTGCCGGACTCATCATAATGGACGTAGGCGTTTTGTGTAATCTTTACAGCCAGCGAAGTCATAAACATATCTCTTTCGGTCGGTACCAAATTTATTTTGTGAAGACATCAGAATCACCGAAACTGCAGTAAAAAACATGCCCGAAAAATAGAACGAAGCAACCTTAAATAACCATGCAGAAATAATTTATGCATATCTTAGAAATAGTAAATAAAGATCTAGTGTGACAATGGGAGAAAGACCTAACCAGGGCACTATTCATCCCGGGCGTCAATTTGTCATAAAACTGAGTTAGTCCCTGCAAGTCAGAAGACACTAGTCTGCACACAATTATGATTGGAAGAGAGAGAATTTAATCCACTAACCATCTCAAAGACGACTAAACAAGATATTATTATATTGAAAAGGTAAGTAGCTATAACAGTTTTTTTTTATATGAGGAGATTGAATCTCGAAAAAAATATACATTAAGAATATTCAGCAATGTAATTCGTATTAAATTTTGTTTAACTTCTTTTAAATACATTATTGTTTTAGAGTCTAAACAAATAGCCTGCCGCCGCCGATGAAAATAAAGAAAACCATCATGAAATTTTATTCTCATCACTCCTCCGTTTTGTTTCTTTTCTCAAGGACTAGCCCTTAGACACAGTATAATAAAATTGATTTTTACCCTCGATTATAATCTATCTAGTTGATATGATCTATATTCTATACCTTAAAAATTGTAGTTTTACTAAGCCCCGATTGAAAGAAAATAGGACTGGCTTTGTGTCGTAAGTAAAGAGTAAAGCAAACAAAACCAGAATGATGCTTGAATTACAGGATTAGCGATGCATACGACGATATACCTGTGGCATAATCATGCCC
>RQTK01000859.1:0-11954 GCA_003991915.1 Elysia chlorotica
ATGTGATAAAACAATATGGGCTTTTAAAATAACAATAAGATGCCAATACATCAAAGCTAACTTTGAGTTTGATTTTTGAAACATGGCTGTAAATAACATCAACATTTTAAATTTTTAGTGAGCACGAGCTGTATCAAAGAAAAAGTTTGAGTCCTTTTTCTCACTGTATTAGTAAGCACTGCTTCAGCCTCTTTTACAGTTTACAGCCTTCTTTGTTCTTTTCCGGTCTAGATATATAGAGTTAGATTTGTGGTTGCTTTCAGTTCTAGTACTCACTGTCTGTCTCCCTCTCTCTCTCTCTCTCTCTCTCTCTCTCTCTCTCTCTCTCTCTCTCACTCTTCTCTATTTCCCACTCAATCTATCAATTTATCTTTAAACATTGTATCTATCTATCATTTTAACTGTTCTATGCATTGAATTGTTGATATTTCACTGTGCAACTTAAATGACACCAAACCCTGCTTTGACGTTAATAAAAAAAATGTTTCTCACTGTCGAGAACATTTTGCGCACTTCAATTTAAGGTGATAAGCAAGTCTCTACCTTCACATAAGCAATGATTAAAAAAAAACAAAAAAACACGGTTACCTTTGCCCAAGGACTCGTGAATTGTAGATGTACAGTACGCATGTAGGCTACATAATAGTTTTGTAATCAGTGATAAGTTTTATGTCCCCTGTGAACACCGGATTATCCCTTACGGAGACAGAGGCACAACATTCAGATTTGAACCTTGGACCTCCTGCTCGTTTGTTCAGACCACTACCGACTGTGCTGTTCCAATGGAATAACGGCGTTTTCTCCGCCGTGACACAGTTAAGTTTGGTTTGTCAAGTATAGGACACCCTGGTAAAAGCTCATTCACCGACCAAAGCTGCTTACACGAGGGAACATAGACATAGAATTACAATAGGCTGCATAGTCTCTTCACAAAGCACAGACCAATACGAGAGTGTTTGGGTGGTTCTCACTAACGAAAAGAGAGCTATGTCTGATTTGTACAATATCCTTTTATCTAAAATTTTAAGAATCGGTGACGGCATTGTACACAACATGAAACCATGTAGGCCTAATATAATGATGTTAGCCATTATATATAAATAATTTATAGTAACCTTTAGCCAGCTGAGTACGGCACAACTAGCTTCGTGTAATAATTAATTTTTATATACAACTTAAGAGAGAGAGAGAGAGAGAGAGAGAGAGAGAGAGAGAGAGAGAGAGAGAGAGAGAGAGAGAGAAATCGAGAGACGGTTGTGCTTGTGATTATGAGGTTCTACGATGGTAAAGGGTACTGCGGGAGGTTGAGGCTTGAGGGTTCGATCCCGACCTTCACTGAGACCCTTGCAGACGTGAGGAGAGATTTTAGACCTAGATTTAACTTTCTCCGACCACCTCTCCCCTTGGTAATTGCATAGATGTATATCTATCATAGATTTGTATAACTTATATAGCTTAGGCCCTATGGGTAATTGTGACAGTTCATGTGATTTTTTTTATTCAACTTATAAAAAGTAAACCGGAAACACCATGAAGACGAAAGAAAAATAAACTCTCTGGGGGCTGGGGCTGGTCAAAGCACTGTGACATAGATCTAGATTCTAGGTAAGAAAAGTTTGTACTCACCTTTTCTGTGGGGCTAAGTTGTCCCAGAAAGTCCGATGCGGCAAAGATAGAACACATAATAGATTATAGATTTAGTGATCTTAGTTCTTATGTGAGATTTGATACTATAGTACAAAATAAATAGCCTAAATCTAGATCTAGATTCTAGGTTTATGCTTTTCAGTTGGTATAAGCTAGATCTAGATCTATATACATCAAGCATCTAGATCTAGATCTAGATTAAGATCTAGATTCTAGTTTTATAGCCAAATTTTGGCACTCCTTCAGTTTTGTGTCCCTAGCCTGTGGGCGATAAAATGGGTGGGTGGGCGTTATTCGATTATACTCTATGTGTTTTTTATATTTTTCTAGATTAAAATTTAATAAAATACCTGCTAGCCCTACTCGTATTTTTTTGTTTGTATTTTTTATTGTTTTGGCATGATTCGTTTGATTTAAAAAGACAGGAAGCGATTCAATTGTTCATTTGAACATGGTAAAATGCGGGTGGAGAGGGGAGGGGGGATGGGATGGGACAAACACGCACATAAAATTATATGGCAACCAACCCCACTCACTCCATATCTCTCATCTCTGTTTCTCACACTTGCTTGCTCGGTCTGTCTGTCTGTCTTTCTAGATTCTGTCTGTCAGTCTGTCTCTTTTTTCTCTCTCCCCACAGGTTGACTGACTCTGATTTAATCGAATTCCAACCACTCACCCATCGAATTCTGCTCACCCACCCATCGACCACAAGTTAGGGACCACAAAACTCAAGGAGTGCCCAAATTTTACCTCACAAATTGAATACAGTAAATATTTAAACAAGTTTTAAGCTTCCACAATGTTGTACCTACGGCTCTGTCTAAATTAGTCTAAATATCAATAGTACTAACCAATAATACTGCCATCTGTTTATTGTTTTGACTTTTAATGAGTTGAGTCTATATGCACCTGGGGCAGAGACACGTAGAGTAGTTAATGACTTGTTGTAACCCTTCATCGCATATAGAATATATTCTTACAATATTGTAAACTACCTCGTCTTTATACCCACGGCCCTAGTTCTAAATCTAAATCTACATTTGCTAGTGTTTTTAAAAGTCCAAATTTTGCTAGATCTAGATGCTCTGTGCATCACAATTATTTTACCTAAAACAGTCGGTAAATAATCATTCTTTAGACCAAGGAAAAGTTAAATTAGGAAAGAGTTAGCTTTATTTAATGGTAGGCCCAATAATTTGACTTGGACAAAACACTCATGTGTAGCGGACATCATTTGGACGGAGACTTGTAAACACTTTTAGTTTTAATAGTGTGTACCTAGACATTCTTGACTTAATGTGTTCGTAATTCTGCAAACCCAGAGCTAAATGCGCAGCCCTAGGCTTTCCATGAGCCAAGGGCCCCTTGATGATGTTGATGCTACTACTATCGCATTGTAACCCTGTACTGATGGAAAAATATACTGTAAAATGTGATTACATGTATTTGTATACCTACCAGTATCCAGCAATAATGTAGATTAAAAAGGCAACAAGCACATGTATAGATCTATTTTTGTCACAAAGTATGATTCAGCCGAAACCTATTTGTGCTTGTTTCCTTTGTGGTGGATTACTTCATCTATACACATACACAACAATGAAATCTGACTTACTGACTTATCGCGGTTCCGCATTATAGTCGTCAGACTGCAATGCCTCGGCTTCCTTTTGTATTCTTGTGCATAGAATCCTCAACTGATCCCTCTGTTCTGCGATCTTTTTCAGGTTTTTTCTAAACGGGACAAGTCGTTGTTCAAGACCACTGGCAATGAAATCTCATGTACTGAAATTTTTTTCCTGACTCTTCGTTGGACAAATGGCTCTATGATGTCTCAAAGTTTAGAGATTTTGTCGTTTTAGATTCAATCTTCAAGAGAGCTAGGCTGCTTAGTTTCTCTTGTACCATTGTTGAACACAATCTTCTTTTCACTCGTTTCAGTGCATAGAATGATCTTTCACCCTCTATGTTGGTGATAGGCATGGTGAGAAAGAGCCTTAGTGCGATCTCTACATTTGGGGAAGCTGTTGTTGCACCACTTTCGCGCAGATCTTGAAGGAGTCGAGAAGGAGAAAGTGTATCATCAGAAGGAAATGCTGAGTGGAAATACCCTGAGTATTTCACTAGTTTGTCTGGAAATGGTGACTCTTAGTCGTCCTGCTGAATGTGGGATGCTGTGTCTCGATTCGTGTGGAGATAAAAGAGAAAGTCAAAATCTTGAGCAAGAGTCTTGTAGATGTCTCATTGCTTTTACAGTTCATAGAAAAGGCAGTCTATGGGGACAAGGAAGGTATTTATTCTAAACTGCTACTGGTGCGACAAAACAGCTTCAACATCTTTCGTTTTGTCGTGGAAGCACTTATGTTTTGCAATGCGTTTTTATTGTAGGAAGGCTCTTTGACGAATGGTTTGGCTGATCGTTTGATTCGCTTAAAATTGCCCCTAAGTCCTGATAAGAAAGTTGTTGGAGACTCGCAACTTGTGTACGTGACTCCCAGGCTGAGTGATGGTTTCTGGAGTGTTTTGTTGACTGTGTTAAAGCGTGCAAGAACTTACGCAGCACAACAAAATTTTCCATCTTGTTGTGCAAGGATGACGCCTCACCACACGTTAGGGGAGATTCTTTCATGTCACGAGAGATGTCAAGCAGTAATGATAACTCTTTTTGTAGTTGGATTTTAATGCATCATGTTGGGCAGACCATCTAGGTCCTGACAATGATTTTGGTGTAGGGCCATCGATACATTTTATGAACAAGCCCCAACGATGTGTGGGGCTTTGAAAGAAGCTGTGCAATGCTTGGACAAATCCCAAAATGATGCTGCATCTACGCAACATTCATCTGCACAAACAACAACCAGCTTTAGAGAATGAGCCGAGCAAGGGATGAAGGAAGACTTGGGATTCATTTCTTTGATATGGGCTTTCCCTGTTGACTCTGAATAATAAATCCAGTCTCTTCTTACGTTTTCTCCGTTTGCAAGCTGTCTATAAAAATGGGATCTTTGGATATACAGAGAATAATCTTTGTATTTACGCTTTGATGTACTGGAATCCAAATTATCTAAATTTTGAACGCTGACTTGATTAACTACATTCTGATTCAGTTTTACTTTTTATTTAAGTTCATTAACGTTGTCGGATCAGGAATGAACTTGAGTTTACGGGTCTTAATGTCTATGCAGTTTTATCTATGTGATCAGAAACAGACGTCGTGTTGCTCTTGTCCTTGTGTTCTGGCTTCGATGAAACATTACGTCAGTTGTTTTCTTTTGGTTTCATAAATTCAAAAAAGATTCTGCATTCAGATATACTTTCCTTTTCCTTCAAAATGTTTCCTAGTTGCTTCTTACGTTTCTGTTTTCCACTTCCTGTTTTGGCAATGAAGGCCTAAAATGTTACAATTTTCAGCCTAGCGTTTAGGCGTAGTCAAAAGACAATTTAGGAAAACACGACAGCAGTAGCATTAACATCCTTTTCATCAACACTAGCCTTACCTGTAAAGCGACCCTGTGCAGACATTTAGGGAAGTCAGAGGGTTTAGAACAAATGGCAAGGTGACGTAAAACAGCTAAACCGTATAAATAAATTCCTCCCCTATGAAGGAGTACCATGATATACAGCTCTCCAATCACTGTTGAGCAGATCAGATATGATAACTGTAACCACCTTATTCGTTTTTTCTCTCACCACTCAATGTCAATTACTCCACATGATTGGTCTAGATCTACATGATATTTAAAAGGATGCTCTCAAAACAAATAATTGCATTTCTGTAGCTCATTTAGTAATGCTCTACATAGTGCTGGCAATTCGAATCTCAATTGGTGCTTGAGAAAACTTAGGGGACATGAAAAAATAAAACTAAAACTAAAATTCATCAAAGATTAATATTTTTTGGAAGAAGCAAAACACTTATTACTTGTCAATTCACAGTCATGATTGCTAGGGTCTTACTTTTTGCCACCCGAAGCCGCTCTTGTTCATGGACTGTTAAATAATTGCCCTGTGAGACCTAAAGCTGCTCATGTTAATCAAGATCTAGACTACATTTGAAGCTAACATTCTGAAGACTATAAAAACATAAATCTAGCAAGAAAACGACAGATGAATGCACCTTGCAAGAAATTTCTAATCTGAATGACCTAATTTTGTTTCACTGTGTTAAGTTCATTTTACTTTAACCCTAACCCTATAGTTCTTGTCCCTGAACCCTTTGGCCAATTTTGTATGTATTGGTTTACTCAAAAGATTGTATGCCAAAGTAATTAAATACAAAAAAAGTGGATTGAAAGCTACGGACAGCTTCAAAAGACTAGACGACAATAAGTGGGACCAACAGGTATTGCATGAAAGAAACCGATTTATAGTGAAAAGAGGGAAAGGAATAAGGAGAGATAGGTGTACAATTTATATTATGAAGTAGTGATCATTAAGAAGATTGGGAAAAAGAAAATATGTTTCTTTTACAATTGGGGAGGGAAAACTGACTTATATTAATGTGTTTGATAATTTCATAACGATTCACCACCATAAAACAATTTATTGTACAAATCTTAATCTGAGCCAAAATCTCAATATTTTCCATTCTGATACTGTAATGCTAGATCTAGATATTTAGGCAAATGAAAATTGTTTTATGATTTGCTTTTCTTTTTTATGATAAACAGCTGAACTGAAACCAACCATAACATAGAGATGAAAATAATTTCTCAAGAATCAAAGAACAGTAGTTAAAAGATGTTCAAAGTTGCTGCATCTACATTCAGATTTACTCTCGGGGCAATATGCTTGTTCTGTCTACAAAATTATGCAGGTTGGTTGCTTTTCAGTTGCAGCTTTTGTGTGTGTGTGTATGTGTTGTCTTTTAAATAGTGATGTAACCATAGTGTAATCTGTTACATTTGTTCTGACTTCCTAAATGTTTTCTTATTTTATACCTAATCCATTTTTCATGATATGGTTTGAAAGCTTTTATGATGATATAATTATATTCTATTCCCTCTAATGAACACTTCAGAGTACTTTTGAATTTCAACTCACATTTCCTAACAAAAAGCTTATTCCTTATCATTATTTTTTATAGAAAATGCTAAAAGTAATACAAAAAATAGTGAAGCATAATTTCAAACGAAGTAAAGGTATGATTGTGGCTGAAAAGGATTACAAATTTTAATGAACACACAACATGGTATCTTCTAGTGAAATTTTTAAATAGCTTTTTCTTACTTTATCCATCCTTTGCAATGGATTTATTTCTAAATGAAATAAAGTGAGATTAAATAAGTGAAAATAAAATTTGCTGAATCAAATAATTATTTTACCAGTGGTAAACATTTAAAATATTTTCACTGTCAGATTGCGGTCTATTTTTGCTGATTATTTATTTTTACCTTTTGCTCTTTTAAGAGAGTGTTGAGTATAATATACCAGTTGAGAAGAGCTACACCATAACTCTCCCTGCGAATGTAACATCAACTATTCAAACTGGAGGCCTAGATATTGAAGGAGCCAGATTTGTTGTCATACAGGTAAGAGTTGAGCTTGAAATATGATTTTATCTATGTGTTTTATTTTATTTTAAGAAAATAATATTATAGCTAAGTATTAATATCTTGATAAGTGTGGCCCAAATCTTCTTAAAGCTTCAGGAGTTGCATGTAGTGGAATTTTTTTCTTCAAAACTTCCTGCTTTACAGCATGAAGGTCCCCAAAGTATTTTGAAGTCTATCTTATTTGAGGAGTTTTGGGACACTTTCAAAACGCATTTTATAAAGATTTGTATGGTTTTGCCTACAAAGTAAAAAAAAAAAAAAGATCAAGAATGATTTGGGTTAGGCTACATAATTACTATTGTCAACGTTTTTATGATGATTTCTCACAATCCTTACGTTTCAGATTCATTCCCAGAGAAAGACTCTGATTTTGTCTTCAACAAAAACTTTTAATGTTGATTTTACAAAAGAAGGGACCAACATTGGCCTTGTTACCCTACTAAAAGTTAATCAAGACAAAGCAACATGGTATGTGAAAACAAACAGCTCTTGCAACGTCACTGCATCAGTCATTGTGCAGCTTTATACATACGACAGTAAGTAATGGTTATATTATTTTGTTTAATATATATAGAGATGTGTGATAATTAAGTGTTTTAACCCTTAGAACCCTGGGCTTCCGAACTTCGGAATCCCTCATCTCTGGCTCCCCAGGCTGATATTTGGTATTGTACCTTGAGTACTAGAACTTTATAAAGCATGCAAACAACTCAAAATTGATTCTAAATAAACGAGACACTTATCATAATTACATTTCTGATCACCTTAGCACTAATATTGTTCAGTGGTCATAATCTTTTGTGGATCGGCATAAATCCGCGATTTTGATCTTTTTCCGCGTTTTCTTCCTTATTCCTCCTTTTCCTCAAAATCTGCAAATCGTGGAATTTCGCCTCTGGGCGGTATCCAATTAAAAGTATGATGTCATCCGATTTGACCCGTTAGCGAAATAAATGCGTTATCGGAACACATCTCAAATCGCAGAGGTTTTCTTTGAGCGAAATCGATAATATAGTATTACCCGATCGGGCCCATGCGCGAGAAAATGTGTAACTGAAGAATCATAAAGCAAATCGAAATTTTACCTTTGAGGGGTATTGATAATAAGTCTACAGTGTCAAATGATTGGACCCGTGTCTGTTATGATAATGTGATAATGCAAATACATGTATCTAAAAGCGTCAGTTACTCCTACGACTGGCAGTATGTCAAAAATAGGTTGCTTTCATTTTTACCCTCTTTCCTTGGATGAATATTCATTGTAACACACCTTCTAGATCAAGTAGGCCTACCAAGCTTTTCTAGTGCATCTACGATCTTAATATTTTTATTATAATGTTAAAATTCAGGGACAGGAAATTGTTTTTTTTTTCTCTCCCTACCTGTTGGGCACCCAAGGAACCATCTGAGGAAAAAAACAATAAAAAAACGACAAACCTCAGATATAGTGAAGGCTGAAAATTCGGTAGTAAGAATAAAAGATTCATGTATTTCATATTTTCCTGGAGATCTCTGTTCTGAGCCTCATTATAGGGAATAACCCATTTGTGCAGTGGCTCAGTTCTTTAATATTTTGGACCGCTGAGCAGGAAGTGAGCTGTTTGAATCTCAGCATGGTTCTTTATGAATCCAAGGGAAAGGAAAACTAGCTAAAGAAGACTCTTTTGTTATGAAATTAAGTAATGGTCATTTTAAGTTATTTATTTCTCTTGTCAAGGCAAAAAGGCAAGGGCGACATTATTTTTATGGAATTTTATTTCACACAGGCCTTTAGACTAATTTTTATAAGGACTGATGCTGAATATTTTGTAAACCTTTCTTTCAAAAACGACTCAGATTTTCCAATGTGAGAGAAAAGAAATTACTTCTTGCTTGCAATCAAAGTTGATTCAGCAGCAACATCAGATTTCATCATTTTTTTTTAATGAACAAAAAATACTAGATCAGTTGGTATGGGGTGTTACTTTTTGTGAAAAGTATCAGGTTTCAATCTTGATGAGACCGTCTTGCCCTCTCTTGGTTCGATCAGTGTCAGTATGAGTTTAACAGCTAAGACCAAATTTCCACTATTGCCGCTCATTTCTGTGTGGCAGACAATTAAAAGATGTCTAGTATCAGTTATGGGACCCGTCCTCCAAATATCCCAATTGTTGGCGACAGGTATTAAGAAAAGAACAAAGCAAAGATTTGTGAATGAAATCCAATTGCTGTGAAATTTTCCTTTACCTCAGGTCCTATTCCTGGAGGCTGCAACCAAGTGTTTAACCTTGAACTTGACCAATCTGTTGTTGTCGACCATGGAAGACCATACCGTGCACACATTTTTTTCCAGTGGGCCAACCAGGCAACTCCACAGCGAGAAGATCTACCAAAGTGTGAAAATTCACAGGTCAGCTTATGATAAACTCGGGGATTTGTTAAATTTTTGTTTATACCTCATGTGGTGATTGCAATTGGAGTCCGTGGATTTGAATTCCAATTTTCCACTAGGAATTTTTACGTGTGCTGGAGAAATACTAAACCCCTTAGGTGAAATACACCTCATTCAATTGGCTTGGTAAAATTGTTAGGAATTCAAAATCATAAATTAAATTTTACATCACAGAAACTGGATTGCAAAAAAAAACTCACAGAGTTCAGACTTTAAGATCTTAAGAAAACGAAAAATGTACTTTTCTTTTTTTTTTTTTACCCTTGGCTGGTGTGTCCCAGTTCTTTGCCTGTGACAGCATTCTCGATCTGTGATGCAAGATCTTTCCAAGTTTTTTGTTGTGTGCTTAGCCATTTCGTTATTCAATTGGAATCTAATTAAATTGTCTATCACTTTATTGGTATAGATAAGTATAATATCATGTTGTTTGTGGTGGACCCTGTAGGTTGTTTTTGTACTGGATAAAATAGGCTCTTGTTGCTGTGTTTTGTAAAGGGATCATAACGCCTCTTGAGTAATAATCTTTCATTTAGTGACCTCTGCAATAGCACATAGACTGGTCAAAATCTGACATCCTATCTGCGCCTGGCTTAGATCTAAAATACTCCTGTACTTTTGTTTATTTCCCTTCCAGATCATTGCCAATCTCGAATACGAAGTCTACGTCTACTTCATGCAGGGGAGAGACCTCAGCGAGGTCAGCTTTCTCCGAGCGGTCCAACGAATGCTCAGACCGGAGGACGTGGCGGCGCACGGCACCAAGGTGAGATCAGACATAACCTAGTCTCTGCTTGTAGCGGGGGGAGGGGATGTAGTTTGTATGTTTGATGTAAAGCGTCCATCGCCAGCACTATGTGGGCTATATTGTGGACAAATCCCAAGAATAATGCCTGGCAATTTTGTGCCCTGCCACACAGAGACAGTGCGGGGAGATCTGGACTCGTATTCCTGGGGTTAGAGCATCATCTTCCTGAGCAGGATGTTCGGATTTGAGCCCTCCTCTGGCAAACGCACTTCTCACTCTGGGTTGTTGTCAGTATGTCAGTATAATATGATCGACCAATTTAGGTATCTCGCTCTGTTGTCTATTAAGCTACTTTGCCTAGATGCTGACATCAGGTTTTGAGAAAATATATTGGATACAAAACAAATAAATCTTTGTGTCAGTCCAATTCATAAAAAAAAAAAAAGAAACAACATAAAAAAATAGTCAGACTGCCTTTCATAATCGCTGTGCTATCTCATATCCCAGATTTGTTCGCTGACCAACGGCCCGACCGCCAAGTCTCAAGTGAGCGTCACTGCTAGGGAGGCCCAGGGAGCGGTGTACAGTATCCTGGTCAGACGCAAGGATACGGGACACTCAGCAACGTACACAACTATTGGTGCTTATGCATGTAACATTGATGCTGGCGAATGCAGCCTTGACCGTAAGTTTGTTTCTCTTTACTTGTTTGTGCATGACTATTGAGTCCTTACTTTCCCATCAAGTATTCTACTGCCTTGGTTGAAACAAGGAAAAGGATTTGAAGAACACACTAGAAAAATGATCAAACTTTATTTTCATGTTGTTTTCTTTTGTTATGACCCCTACCTGAATAAGCAGAACAGCTGACTTAATAAAGACAATTCCTTGGAAGGCTCAATAAAGACCAATATTCTAGAAGAGCACAGCAGAGTTTTGAATTTTAAATTTCAATTTACGAGGTCTGCAAAAACAGAATTTAGTGGTGTTTCCTAGTGCAGTCTTCAATTATAAGCCATTGACAATCTCTAATATTCAAAGTACTTAGCTTGGTGCATTTCAAAGCACTCAAATTGTTGCAGTATATCGATTAATGCACACAACGACCAATCTATTCTAGAAAACCTCCTTTTTTTCTTTTAATGAGTAAATGATCAGTTAGGCTTTTTGTTTAATGATATTTAAACGAGCTGAAAAGAGTCCCCTTCATGAGGAAGACTGTTGAAGACTCTTTTGTTATGAAATTAAGTAATGGTCATTTTAAGTTATTTATTTCTCTTGTCAAGGCTAAAAGGCAAGGGCGACATTATTTCTATGGAATTTTATTTCACACAGGTCTTTAGACTAATTTTTATAAGGACTGATGTTTCCCTTTTTAAGGTAATACCATGATTTAATATTTGTGCACAGGATATCTTTATGCTTGGTAAATATCACTATTTGTCCATGTCTGTCTGCCAGTCTATATCTCTCTTTTCCCCTCTTGCTCTGTCTCTGGCTTTGTTTTTCTCTTTCTCACTTAATTTCTCTCTCTCTCTCTCTCTCTCTCTTCCTCTCTCTCTCCTCTTCCCCT
>RQTK01000859.1:12235-32859 GCA_003991915.1 Elysia chlorotica
CCCCCTATTTCTCTCTCTCTCTCTCTCTCTCTCTCTCTCTCTCTCTCACCCCTTGCCTCTCTGGGTCTTCTTCCATAATTTTTTTATTATATGATTATTATTTATTATATTTTATTCCATTACAAAAAGGCATATCCGTTGGTTTTGTATAAACGTCAATGTTTTAGGTATGAGTTTGGATAATTCACTGAGACACTGTTGACTCTAGATGTTGAATTAAAGATAGAGAATTGCAATATCATTAGTAAAGGCACCTGAACTGGTAATATGATATTATTCTTATTGGTGGATATATTTTCTGTCTTTCACAGAGCTACATTTTCTATTTGTTCAGGTTAAACCCATTTGGCTATCAAAGATCACTCCGAAAATCATTATATTTTTCTGTCTATCTCTCCATCTCTCTTTCTATGTCCGTCTGTGTGTGTGTGTGTGTGTCTCTCTCTCTCTCTCTCTCATACACACACACACACACACCTTAATTCTCTCTTCATTCATTAAAGAGTGATAATCTAAATATTGTAATCATGTACATGTATTGTCCTTTGCCACATATTTTATCATGATGTCAATCTTCATATGATCACCAACACCTTCACAGCTGTTACTTCTGATATCTTTGTTTTACAATTGGCTCTGTCATGACAGGAAACAATCTTGTGGCTGAGGCCCTATCTGTATTGCTCAAGCAGAGATTTATGGTTGTTTGCATGTGATTCCTTAGAAGTAATTGTGGTTTCTGTCTTTATGTTTCAGCTCAAGTGGTATTTGGTTTTATCTTCTCTGGCCTCTTGACCTACATAGCGATTAAGCAGGCCCAAACACATGATTGGGGTATGTTGTAATGCATCTTGAGGGCAATCTTGCTTACAATATAATCATATAAGAGATAGAATAGGATTTCTTCCTTTGTTCTATGCACATCATTATATTTTTGGGGAAAACATCAAGAAAATCTGGAAACTATTAATGAGTCCTAATTATTATTTACTGAAAATAAGACAATACTAAAATGTTATGTTTTTTGGGGCACCAGTTGCAATAGTGCGGAATCACTTCCCTTGATCATTCTATTGAACACAAGAAAAACATTGGAATGGTCAGGCCATAGTACTGAAAAAAAAAGTTACAAATAGATAGCCGGCACGGAAAAATGTTAGTTTTTAGAATTCTTTTATTTGAGGAATCCATATCCAGTCTTCTGCTAAAAATATTTACACAATACGACTTTCCATTTACTTAATTCAGTACTCAATGCTGCTTATATGGTTAATTTCCATGATTTTTTTTAAAACTTTGGTCTTATGCATGTGATCCTTAAATCAACACTGTCACATCGTGTACATGTACGCGGTGAGGCAGACATTTTATTTGAAAGATAAAAAACTGAAGTTTTCAAATCTGCAAACAATTTTATTTCATCTGTTGTTGATTCAACAGATATGGATTTTGGAAAAAAAACAAAAGTAGTGCCATCTTTTATTGCTGGAAAAATCACTGCAACTCCTTTTAGTAAGCAATATTCTTGTTCTTTTTTTTTTACCCTTACTAGTGTGTTTGCTGTTTGCTGTTCTGATTGGGGTGATTGGTGGCTGCTTATGGCTTGCTGTGTGGCAGCGGTTCAACTTTCCGACAGGTCAAGTCTTCCTCATGGGACTTTGCTCTGGTTACGTGGTCGCTGCAGTTGTCTTTTTCACACCTTTTGGTAAAGTGTTTTCTTTTTTTTTTCAAAAAAAAAAAAAAAGAGAGGCTTGTTAATAAAGTTAACATGATATCTTTTGCTGTCGGCTTGCTCTAAATTTTTTCAAAACCGAAAAACTATTGCCCACAATTTTAAAAGATTGTGCTTTTTGTAAAGCCTTGCATAAGTCATTTACCTTTGCAACGGGAAACTTAGAATATCTGCTAATTCTTATTTTTTTTTTTACAGTTGATCTTTCTTCCAACAACATTGAAGGATGCAGACCATAATTTTTACAAAGTAGATATCCCTTACTTGAAATGGTCAATTGTAAAACTTCAGACCTCTCGAAAAGAGAAACTGTACAAAAGCACTCTGTCTAAATTGACCCCTACTTATGTATTTCTTTTAAAAGATTTTTTCTTATGTTGTTTCTGTTTTCAAGTGCCAAAGTGCCTTTTTCCCCCTTCTATTACGGTTATTGGTCAAATTTTAAATTTATAAATACAATGTTAGCATGCATAAGGGATTCTTCTGTTTCACTTTGAGAATGTGTATATATTTCTATTAAAAGTTGATGATCTATGTATTTTTGTTTCTGTTGCGTCCACAGGTAACATTAGCTGGTGGTCTGTAGTGTCAAACTACGCTCTCTGCTTTATTTGCTTTGATCTTATTTTCACAGTCCTTTTCATGGCTTTTCCAAAATTTGTAAGTTTTTTGTTTGTTTTTTATGTTTTTTTGGTTTTTTGTTTTGCTTTAAAAGTGATACTTTTTTTGGCTAAATTGTTTTTAACACATCGTAATATTTTTTTTTTACATTTTTTTCTATTTTTACCTAAAGTAGATCTATACCAATAAAATCTCTGCTTAACATAAGATCATCTCTTTCCCTGAAAAGAAAGGGTTGGATTAGTGCGAAAGATGTCTTTTTTTTCTTCTTTATTCATAAAAGTCTTTTTTTTTTTTTTCAACAGATTAAATTTACATTTATCTTATTTTTTTGTCCTTGATCACCTGAGCACTGTGCCTCTATGCTTGTAACTATCTTGGATAAAATTTATCCTCCCACCTCCTGACATCTGAGCATCATGTTGTGCTGTATCATTAGCTCATTAGATAGTAAACATCTTTCCTTTCTTGTTTTTACTTTTGTTTCTCTTCAATCAGCAATTTATCTATGATGAGTAACCATCTTGCTGTTCTTATTTATCTTGTGTTGAAAATTTTTTTCTCTTCCCAATAAACTGAACATCAGGTCTTTACCATCTAGCAGTTCTGTTCACTCCAATCAGCGGAGCATTATCTCTCTAAAATTGTAACTATCCTGCCTTTCTTATTAATCCAGCAAGATGGTTGCTAATGATGGATAAGTAATGTTCAGCTGGTAAGAGAGAGAAAAATAAAAACTAAAAATAAGAAGGGCAATTTTTCACCTGTTTTTTTCCACGATCACAGTACCATCTTGCAGTTCTTATTTTTACGTTTTTTTGCTGTCCGATCAAATGAATGGAAAGTCTGTTCCATCTAAGATCTTTCAGTTTTTATTTTTACTTTTATCTCACTGGTCAACTGAGCATAAAGTCTCTTTAATGATGGTTACCATCTCGCTGTTATTGTTTATCCTTGAGATACAGCTTGATTTTACATAATCTCTCGCCAGCTGAGTATCCTGTCTTGCGGTATTGTGGGTTCCATGATGGTGCTGTGGGCGGTGGCCATCCCACTGTGGGCAAGCCTGGAGATGATCTTCCTGAATGCAATCTACCACCAGACGGAGCACAACTACAGCGAGGTCAAAGTTGTCTACCCTCTCAAAACGCAAGGTTAGAGGGGAGACGTTATTTTTGGTTTTACGCCATTATATAATAATAATAATAATAATAATAATAATAATAATAATAATAATAATAATAATAATAATAACAATACTACTACTGATGATGATGATGATGATGATGATGATGATGATGATGATGATGATGATGATGATGATGATGATGATGGTGGTGGTAGTGGTGATTATATAACACTTTGAGGCTGTCTCTATGTGTTTACCTAATATTGTTAAATATGAGAAAAAAGAATAGTTAAAATAAGGTAAAAAGTTGCACTATTCATGTTATGAAATTTGTAGTTAGGGTAAAGGTGTTTCAAGTAGATATAGATCTATTGCGTGTACAGATATGCATTTTTTCATGATCATTTTATAAGATAATGTTTATTCACTTAAAATAATGCGACTTAATCTATTTCATTATAAATATCAAGTCAATCCATGGGAAAGCTGTCATTACCTTCCTGTGATGTAACATAAATTTAAAAAGCCAAGTTGGTCCATAAGCTTACTTGTCATTTCCAAATCAATGCAATGATTTATGCACTGGTATAACTGTTTTGGGATCTTTGTAATTACCAGCTAACAAAGCACACTGTTTTGAGCAACTGCTGTTACAGCTTGAGATTGTTACATGATTCCTAGTGGAAAATGAAAAGGGCAGGCAAACAATATACAAAAGCAATAAACACAAGAATACTTACTTACCCCTCAGAGTTCTTTCTCTGAAATTCTTATGACACTAAAATGATCAATTTTTCCTTAAAAATATAAATGGGAAAACTATCACAGTGCACTCCTGCTATTTTGACATGCTTGGCCCCAAAAGTTTCATGTCAATATAAGAGAAAGTGAAAGTCGATGTAAAGGAAATCTCTGAATAGAACACAAACAACCACTGCTTATTCTTGAAACAACCAATAAGGGCTTTAGAGGTAGCTGTGCTGTAAGACTACTTCTATGTTACCTCTAGCCTAGTCATGACTGATTGCCCTGGCCTCACCTTCTGCCAGGCTTCCTCAGTGTTCAAGGCTTAGAATTACCTCTAGCCTAGTCATGACTGATTGCCCTCCTCAGTGTTCAAGGCTTAGACACACCCGCTCAGCTCTGCAATTCTGTTATATTCATACAGCAGGACACACTTGTACCACTACGGTTCATTCCCTCTCCCATTCCCATCTCTCGACAGCCAAAAAGGTGCCTAAGTGATTGCCTATCGCTATGCAATCTCACACCAGAGTGATCCATAGGGGGAGAGACAAAGATAGACAAGAAAGACATGTTTGGCTACCTCTATGATATTTATGTCAGTGTTAGAGGAAAGTTGAAGAGATTGTTGATATAGAGAACTTCATTTACTGATATCAAAAGAGTGAAAAATTTGGACTTGAAGAAGCCTGTCGAATGAAAGGAAATATCAGTATAGGTGGTGTGCACCGCACCTGTTTTTTAAATTTTTTTTTATTGTCTTTCTGAAAAAAACATACATTTTTCTTTTTCTTTGGAAGTAATAATACCTAAAAAAATATTTGTTGCTCCACAGATATCGTGCTGTATGCATTATGGCCGACTCTCACAGTTCTCGGCATGGGCCTCCAGTTTATCCGTGAACGTGACAATGCTGGATTTGTCAAATCTTTTGAGCCTCTGCGATCACATGTCTTGGGACACAACGAACTTCCGCTGCCAGGTCCATCTCGGCGAAACGTTCATGTCTACGAGGTAGAGGATACAGAGGAGGAGCGCTACAATGTCAGTGACAGTAACAGCAATAGTAACAGCGAAACTTCTCGACTGCTACCACAGAGCTCCCAGTATGCATCTGGCTACAGGAGTGTCAGCGACCGTCTTCAGCCAACAGCTCCTGTAAATAAGAATAGCACGTTTAGTAATGTTATTTAAAGTCTTCTGTTTGCTATTTATGATTTGAAGTCCTAATTCAATTGATTTACAATTCAATTCTTAAGTTATTGTTCGTCGCTTCAAAGTCTTAATTTTATTGTTTGACATTTTGAAGTCTTACAATTATTCTTTGACAGTTTAAAGTCTGTTGTTGCCATTTCATAATTTGAAGTCTTTTTTTGATGTTTTACGATTTGAAATCGTACATCAATTGCGTACCGATTTAAAGTCTTCCGTGTGCTGTTATATAATTAGAAGTGTTCATATATTTTAGTATTCTGCTTTCTGTTTCAAATATAAAGTCTTCCATTTGCTGTTTAGTAATTTAAAGTCTTTCATTTGTTGCTTTAACAGACTCATTAAAGGAATGCCTTACTGTGCTTTTCTTATTAATATAAGAACAATTATAAATGTTCTCAAGCTGCTTAAGAAATCCAATTTTTTGTTTGGAAATTTATTTTCTGATAGAGACCTTTTGTCCATGTGAAAATTTATCCTTGCTCAATTCTGTTATGGGGTTAGTAGCAATATTTTTTGTTGTCTTAATTTTGTAATGGGTTGATTTATTCAGTCTGAACAGAAATCCAATCACTTTTAAGTTGTATTTGGGGTTCTATTCAAAGAAATTCCATTTGTTTGTCTCTGTAGATACCCTTTTCATTTAGGTGCAATCATTATCAAGCTCAAATATTATTGAACCAAAAAAATTTTTTTTATGGTGATATTTTTGTGGTTTTTTATTTTTTACACTTAAAACACCTTGTTGCCTTCCATAGACTACAAGCTGATTGGCCAAGCTACTTAAAGATGAAAACTTCAACTATTTATAACGCTTGTTTTAAAAAAATGCTTTTTTTATATGATGGAAACAGGGAATCGGAACTAACAAAATGTCTGCGCAGTACATAGCTTTAACAATTTTCTCTTACTGAATTTAGTTATTGAATGTGTATCAAAGATGTATAGATTAACACATAGCCTAAAATTGTTATGTTTTGTTTTGTTTTTTTTTTGTTTTGTTTTTCAAGATGATAACCAAAAAGTTAAATTCATTATGTCCATGATATGACAGTTGTTGGAACATTACAAACCATTTTTACCAAATATTGAAGAGCAATAGATAATAATTGTGTCATGCATGATTTGTCCTTTTCATCATTTTGTAAAAAAAATGTTTGAAGTGATTTGAATATCAAGCTTCTTATGTATGGGGTAACAGCTATATTCAAACATAATGCGCAATTATATAAAACCACAAATATTTTGCTTTTTAATAGCCTTAAAAATATTTGCACACAAAAATGAAGCTACCAAAATAAGTCTTGGCTTAAAGATATTAAATAAACATTACCTCAAAACGACATCCTTAATGATCCATGGTAGACAGAGTGAATTTGAATCTTTACAAAATTTTAAAGGCAAAATAAAGGGTACACCAGTTAAAGTTTTTTAAGGAAAATAGAAATACTTAAATAAAGAATAATTCATTTAAAGAAAAAAAAACACTTAAATATTGTGCAAACGCCTAAGCACATATAATATAAGCTTGCTATTAACCTGCTTCTTTCAATATTTACTAACAATTGTGGGATATAGACATTTTATTTGTACTTGAATGGTTATTTGAACAGTTTTAACACCAGAGGAATTTTTTTGGACTAAATGCTTATTGTCTTGAAGTTGGAATATTCCTGGCATACAAAGAATTTCTATCCTGCGTTTTTTCTCCAGATAGCGCCAACAGTGCATCAGTAGTCCACGGCAGAGCCAGTCCTGAGATTTTCAGCAACTTTTATTCTCAGTGGAGTGCGCATGGCCCTCCTCTCTTGGGCTTGTGATTGAGAAACGCAGCTGATTTTTTGTTTGTTTTGTGATCTGAAAATTGATTTAGCAATTAAGGCCACTGTTCCAAAGGAAATTTTCAAGGGATCATCAAGAAGCTGATGGTTTTAGTTTGTAATTTACCTACACCATCAAATATGGACTTCGTAGCTGCTTGCACTTAACTTTATTAAATAACAAATTCTTATCTTTTATATTGTAATTAATATTTAGCATTATTGAGAGATTTCTATATTTCTTGAAAGATATCAAGTGTTCTGAGCTTTTTTTTCAACTAAGACTGATTTTTTGAGGAAAACGGGACAATGTTTTTATTTTTTTAGTTACTTTGAAACAAAGATTTCAATATACTTTTAAAATAGTGGACGTTTCATTAAGTTTTGCATCTAATATAGACATCAGCAGAACTGGAAATTATTTAGAGCCATAGGTTTTAGGTTCTAGTTACGCTTTTGGTGGGGAAAAAAATGATTTTCTCTTTATGGGAGTAGAACCACTATAGATCTGTATGTGTTAGCACAGGAGAAAATTGATGGTTAATTGATCTATTTTTGTAGCAGCATCGTTCTAGATCTATAAATCCTGCCAGGTGCAATCATTTTCAGGTTATTAATATTTTTAACTTAAAACTGGTGAGCACTGGGGGTATCTAAAACTCTATTCCAGTGGTTTCCTCCTTAGGGATAATTTATAAATCAACATAACAGGACCATTTTTTTTACTAGTATTGTAATGTTATTATGAATTTAAGGTTTGTGCCATACATGTAAACGTAAATATTGTTTTTTGTCATTATACAAGGGTGCTTTTACTCAGATGTTGGTAATCTAATCATCATCTCCTAAATTTATTTCTAAAAAAAGGCAGACACAGCAAACTATTATTATTTGACAAGCCCTAAGCCTTGCTGCATTGGGAGGAGCTCCATATACATTAGAAACCATAAAAAGCATATTTTGAATTTTGCAAGGGGATAGGTTGTTTTTTTTCTCTTTGTCTTTGTTAGAATATGATCCATTATTATTTCCGTTTTATGGTTGGATTCTCTTAAATTCAGATTGTATTTCGAATGCCTTTAGAATACAAGAGGTTAGTGGAAAGGACTTATAAAAAGAAAACAGATGTGAACACCCATTGAGGTTATTTTCTGAACAGTAAAAATGACAATTTTTCAGGGATGTGATTTAGCACTTAATAACTTAAATCTACATCTTAAATCCATTCCAAAACATTTTGAATTACATGTACAATGTTTTTACTTTACTTGATAACTTGCCCTTGTTTAGTCATCATTCGGAAGGAGCAGATGAAATAATTATAATTTCATACAGCCCTTGCACAGTTTTATTGCTAGCCTGAGAATGGAAGGCATAAATAGATAGACACAGGGATACTCGGGTTATTAAACATGTATAAGCAA
This sequence comes from Elysia chlorotica, assembly GCA_003991915.1. Lineage (NCBI taxonomy): Eukaryota > Metazoa > Mollusca > Gastropoda > Plakobranchidae > Elysia > Elysia chlorotica. The sequence continues at coordinate 20,918 of RQTK01000859.1, forward strand.
GTTCATGTAATTGTTATTAAACTTTTTCATGTAAAATATTTCTTATATTTTCAGAATGAAAAGAGGGAGACTGTCTATCACGCCATTTATTTATCTTTTTTTATTACGAAAATGACTTAACCTCTTCACTGCCAGCCCTATTATGCACCTATTTGCCGGGGAGTTTTTCCCTATTTATGACTACTTGTACAAATTCGCATATATCTCGGCTATTGACAGAGATATTCCACACAAATGTGACTGACACAACATACTTTCATGTTGTACCTTCAAAAGGTAGTTTGTGTGTAAAAAAGAAAATTACATCAACTACAGCTTCATGTTCACTTGAAGATGATCTAGATCTAGACCAGGTCTAGATCTAGCACTAGCAGTTGAAAACACACAAAATGGCTGCTCGACTATCAAGGGAGAATACCCACGAAACAAACAACCTAATGAAAGCAGTTGAATCCCTTAGAGCGTACGTGAAAAGCAGATCGTTATACGACCGTGCATAGCACGGGCTGTAGGCAAATAGAGTGATAGAATAGGCCCGTGTCACGCACGGGCTACAGGCAGTAAAGGGGTTAAATGCATATTACATTCCATGTTAATCACATATCCTGGGCTAAATAATTATGATTTTGTGAAGGACATGCTCAGCAATAAGTCATACCAAATATGTTCACTGCTAATGTTTAAAGCTGGTGCTTTTCAATGTGATTTAAAAAATGTTTTAAGAATTGATTCTTACTGGGGTTTCTTTTTAAAATGAATCTGCTCATATCTCTGCTGGTTTTTTCAGACAATTCTTTTTTATCATTATATTTTGTAATTATTTTATAAAGCTTTGAACAAAATGCTCTTGTTAACCCCTTCAAAAGTGTAATGAACTGCTAAAATCTGGAACAAAAATTTTGCAAAACAAATTGCTGATTAAAAATCTCTCAGCAATTCATCAAACAAGGCTAGTTAGTAAGACATTTGAAGATATGTAGGCGTTGCATTGGTGTTTGTTTCCATAACTTTAGTTTTAGCAATCGGTTTCACTGTGTCTTTTACACATATGCTCAATGATATAAATATATAATTGTATAAATATATGTTGAATAATCATGATTCATATATGGAACCTTTTTCTGTTGGTCCCCATTTTTTATAATATCAAATTTGATATTTTTGCGATACATGCAATTACAAAGAAAAAAATACCATTTTCTGTACTTTGGTTTAAAATAAGTGGGATAGTTTTTTTGCATCCCTAAATAAATATGGTTTGGGTATACATGATTAACTACTTATTTGAAAAGCTAAAGTCTAATACCTTAATTGTCTTTTCTTTAAACTTTCACCCAATTGCAGACATTCCTTCAAAAATGATAAAAAATTTCACCTATATTTAACATCTTTTCATTGGTTTTCTTTATTCAAATGATTAGATGCAAGGGTCTAATAAGCCTAACATGTTTCTTAACAAAAATGGTTGTACACTGGTGCGATTAACATAGACAACGAAATGATCCTCTCAATATTAAAAATCAATTTCTCTTGATTTGGGAAGAAAAGTCCTAAATTTTTAAGACAATAACAGAAAACTTGAGAACAAAATAGTCCTTTAAATTGTGTTCTCATACGCAAAATATTTGTTTAACATTTTGGGCAAGCAGACATGGAGAATGACAGCATTTTGTGCAATATTTCTGTGTTGTCAGCAGCCTGGTCAGTGCTTTTTGATTTCAGTTTTTGTCAACGTTCATGATTTCAAAAAGGCCTCTGTTTCAAAAAGTGGGTGTTTGATGTTTTAAAAATTCTTGATGACTGATAAGAAACAATTATACCAAATTTATATCTAGTTTGTGATAAAAATTAACCAAACGTTTTTGCTATTGTTGTGTTAAAGAATATTTCTTCATCTTCCAGATTGTCTTTTTATGTATACTGTATTACAATTTGGCATATCAAAAACAAATTATTTGTATCCTTATTGATCACAATGTTTTATACTGAATTTGAATATAGATAACCTAAAATATGTTGTTTTTTTTCTTAATTATTCACGGATTGTACCCGATTTCGGATAAGAAATATACACTTTATAAATAGAAGGCAAAAACCAATGAAGTTAGACACCAGTTTTAAGAATGAGTTGAAGCTGCATGTATCTTTAGACAAAGGCAGCACAGCTATTCTCCTGGAAGTTCCTTGGTTAAGGATGTCTAATGTACAGTAGAATCCACTTTTTAAAATCAACTGTGGTACCAATACCCTTTTTTTAAAACTTAAGCTATACATGTATATGTAATTTATCATCTTGGAATAAAGTAAACTTTAAAGGCTGTACCTACAAGTTTTAACTTGAGCGGCAACTGGATGCAACCCAAATTCAGTCAACCTTCAGAACCTACAAACTCTCAGGCCTCTATCACTGCCGTGACTCACAGAGCCAGTGGGTGCAATACAAAGCCATGTAAATTTCATTTAACAATTAAATTTAGGACTAGGAGGAAAGTGAATGTTGAAACTTAACCATACAAGTGTCGCTAGTATTTATTTAATGTGTAGTGTTGTGCTATATTTGGTAATTTATGAAGGGGTCATAAAATGGACTGGGAGGCAGCAAGCATTTTTTATAAACCATAAAAAATAACAAGGAAGTGGAACTCTTCTTTATTCCTGTAGGAAAAGTTTTTATTTATTTGGCGATGTACAGAAGCTTTAGTCAGCCATAAAATAAACCCCCTTTTACTGTCAATCATATTGGCCGTAACACTACAGAATCCACCAATTTAATCGTCCGTAAACACGACTAGGGTTATGTTCTAAGTTCCCAGAATATTGAAATCTGAGATGTAACTTAGTGCCATCTGAAAATCATAAGATACTCAGCCTGAAAACTAAGAGCACAAAAAAAAGTGTCAAACAAACTCAATGACTTATTTGGCAAAATGAAAAATATTTTAATGTTGACGTAAACAATAGTTCAGAAATTTTAATGGAGAAATTGAAAACATGCAATCAATAATTATTACTCTACAAACTATTATTAGTTATTGATGTAACAAAGAGTTGCATAAGAACAACTGAAGATGTTCACAGCGTACGACTACACATGTACAAGTATGACTATGACTTAACACTGAATTCAATGATTTTTATGAAAAAAATTGAAAGGGCACCTGATATCTGTCGGATATTTTATATGATTGTAAATGAAGGATATATAGCTTTTTGAAACCAAGCTTAATTTTCAACAATATCTATCAATTTTATTGATATCTTTGTGTCATGCTGATATGAGCTATTATATTTCAAGGGGATCTGTTTTTTTTTTTATTAGGGATGAGTTTCAGGCAGATTAGATTCTTGTCAACCTCACATGTTGCACTCTCGCAGAATACAATGACACATATAATTGAGCAGGAATGGGAAGACTAATTTCTCAAATTATGATCACTCTTTGTAAAAAATAAAAATAAAAAGATTAACTGACTCTAGGGTCAATGCAATTATGTTCAGCGAATCTCCTCGACCTAGTTAGTGACACATCGGCTACAATGATACATTGACGATTTGGCACCAATACAAAGTTCACTATTTTACTGTTCAAGTCCAAGTGTACAAGTGGACATGAATTATTTCAAGCAAGAGTAGAAAAGGGAATTAATAAAAAAAAAAATTTAACTCTACAAATTAGAACAAAATGGTAACAATATTTCCTTTCTTCTGTGACTAAAAAAAATTTAATATGATAAAAAGTCTTTCTTTATTAGTCTCCTGCGCTAAGATTTGGTTTCAATACTGGATTATTTACCAAGCTTTTGATTTCTAGCTGCTTGAAATGTACTGAGAAAGATTGACAAAAACAAAGTAATTTTACTAACCTTGCTTCTCTCGGCTTGAATAAAGGCTTACAACTACACCCACTTCTAACATTGACACTATTAGTACCATCATCAGCTCCGCATAATAAGGGACATTCATTCATATCCTTTCATCATGATAATGACACATTGCGTATGGTTACCATTTCCTTCAATATTTGCTTGGTAACTGTCTTACTTGCTGTGTCTTGGTCAACTTATGCCCTGTCTTATATAAAAATTAAATTACAGTTTCAGAGGACACTGTAAGTTGTAACTTCTCAATAAACTGTTACTTTACTGGGTGTTTTTGTGTGTGTGGATCTCCTTTGAACTCACATATAACAAACTATGAAACAGATTGTTTGAATATATACATTTATGAAAAGATTATCATAATTACTGTTAACAAAAGCTCTCACTGTCTCATACAATACATTTTCATTTTTATCCAGAAGCAGTCAAATAGTCATAATATCTGAAATTGTGGACAACTTGTATTATCTTTGTCCTTAAAACACAGAAGTATGACACAACAATTGCAATATGATATATTATCCTCCGAGTCAAAAAGTAAACTACAAAGTACACATGTATAAAACATGGCCATGTTTGATTTTCAATGTTACTATAAATAAAAAAGGAATGAAAGTCAACATGCTTAGATCTCAAATGAGCATATCTGTCTATGTATGCAAATCGTGCACATAGACATAAAGATGTATGAGGGTGTTATCTTTGATGAATACTTAGCAAGTAACCACTGAAAACATCCAATCAGTTTTTTCATAAGTTTGGTCCGTAGAGCTTTAACTGGCTTCCAGAGGTGAGAGGTTCAAATCTGAGCCGAAGCCTCCCTATATACAACCATATGATGTAATGATGTAGGGGGCTACATGCTGCAGTGGATGGACAGAGCTGAGACGTGTAGGAAATGTAGAGAGGTAGTATTCTTAAAGAAACTTAGAAGATGTGAAACTGATTAAAGATTAACATTCGGAAGAGGATGAGGCACACTCTCAATTTGTTACATTTCGGTCAGGAACACCAAGTTTGCCAAGCCTGGTTGTGTTGAACATAGAGCCTAAAGATTTGTGACATATATTCTCTGCTGTCGCTAGAACTTTCTTTAGGATTTAGAATTCAAATGCACTACACAAGAGTTGACTTGTCCTGATTCCCATGGAGATAACTATCACATTTATAACACTACAATTAGGGTTAAGGTTTGTGTAACTATTTACATTGTGATAAAAACTTCTAAAAGTTTTAAACTCTTGATCTGTGGTTTCATTTTTACCATAAAATAAACCTTAGCCATCATTAAATATTTGCTGTGATTTGGATGATCAACAGCCATTGACATCTTAGGCATCCAAGTTCTTTCTCTCTGTGTAAACTGTTATATAAAACAGTATTTCAGTTTCACAATTTCAACAAGTTCATTGAACAAGTAAATAATTTAGCATAAAATTGCTAATGGATGTCTTTTGTAAGGACTCAAATTCTATTTCGTTGGTAAAAAGAGCACCATGAGCTCCCCATGCAAAATTGAAGTTCCTCTGATTTATTTATAATTATATCACGTCCGTTTACTTCTTTGCATTAGTTGCTGAACTTGAGCGGGGAGGCGTCTTCCCTTTGGAATCTTTCTTAATGTCTGTCGACGGACTTTTCCTCAAGGCTGCGGCTTCTTTTCGCACCAGAGTGCTCGAGGCAGACTTTTTCACAGTGGAGGCAGACACTCCTTCAGCTTTGCCTGTGGCAGTTATCCGCCCTTTTCTTAAGTCGCCTGCTGATTTGCTCGTCCCGACAGGTTTTGCACCGGTGGCGGGAGAAGAAGTTGTTTTCCTTCCAGATTCTGGGGATTTTTTCTTTTTTTTCTCATCTGTTGCCTTTCCCTTTTCCTTCTCTTTCTCCTTTTCTGGGGGTGTTTCTTTTTCATTCTTGACATCTTTATCTTCAATTTCTGATGACGCTTGCTTCTCGGGTGCCAACATAATTGTTGAGTCACACTCTGTGTCCGTATTGTCCTCTTCATCCTCTTCCTCTTCATTTCCCTCAATAGGAACCTTATGGAAAATACAGAAATTTTTCATTTTAAAAGTTCTGATAATTTTTAAACATGTCTCAAGATCAGTTCAAATGAGTAAAAAAAATTGAATATTAAAGTAGTATTATTTAAAAGCAAATGAATTGATTCATCATTACCATACTTTTTCAAATGGACTAAATGAAATTGAAGAGTGTTTACAAAAAAAACAAAAAAACTCCATTCAAAATGATTATTCAGGTTTATGTAAGTGGAAAAAAAAAGATTCCATAGCTACAATACACATAATCTGATACTGTGTTGTCTATGCTGGGTTTTTTTTTACCACTCAAAATGTGATTATATTTTCAAACTGCTTACTTTGGTTTCTTGTGGCACAATTCTTTCTTTGCTAGTGGAACATATTTCTAGCATCTCTCGTAGGGCTTTATTCTCCATTTCAAGCTGGCTCAACCGCTCTTTGTCCACACACCCAGATACCTCATCCACCTGCAAGAAGCAACAGTTTTTAAAGTATTCAATTATCAAATAATTAGTGAATAATTAAAATTTCACATAAAAAATACATGGTTAGGAATTGCTCAAATACACTGTAACTAACCATGATATAGAATGTGTATGAAATTTGTTGATTATATCTTTCCAATGGAGTGAGAGCTGTTCCTGTGAACTACTGGGTATAGAGAAGATTTATCCTGACACAAACAAAAAATTGTTTCATTACCCAATGATGTGGACATTCAGCCATCACAGAGAGGTGTTGGGGTGTTGGGGATATGTGGTTTATTCCCCAAATCGAACAAAAAATTGTCTATTAACTCCCCTCCCCCCCTTTGTGTAATCACAGTAAAAGCAAAAAAACAAAAAACAACCCTAACTTTTGGTTCGCCAATGCTTTGTGAAAGGGTATGAGAAAATTTACCTTTAGCTGATCAATTAATTAACGCACATGTTTACCTCAATTGCTTTTTGCATGACACCAGCCATTTCACCAATTTTGTCCATCAACTGGCACATTGATGGATCCTAGGAGAAGAAAAAAACAAAATAAGTTACACTTTATATTATCACCACACACAGTTTATAAATATGGGCAGCTAAAATACGCTACTGAGTAGCAACTTAATAAGCTACATACATGTTCCATCTTTTTAAGAAATCGTATGAATAAGGGGCACCATCACTATTGGCAACCAGCTCTAACAACTTCTCTCTGTCCTCTGATTTCCTCAAATTTTCACTGGTTTTCCCAGTTCATTCTGTGATGTTATCCTCATATCTTCTTTCCTGCCTTCTCTCTTTTTCTTCCCATGTACCTTACTATCTTACAAAATAACTTAAAACTTAAATCATATTGTTCCCAGTTTCTTAATTCATGATGGTGGCGCACTTTGACAAAATTGAATATCTGCGAAAATGAAGTGTTCTCTATTCCTCCCACTCGTACTATCTTATAAAACAGTGATGCCAAATGGATTGGCTGGAGTGGAAGACCTCCTGTATGTAGCGTTAGTGTCATCTGGCGACTGATTTACCACTATAGCTTTCCACCAAAGTTTGTCACTATAATTCAACAACTTTATAAAGCCACACTTGTCAAGTCATCCACGGCCGAAAACTAACAGAACCCTTCAATGTGAAAACTGGCTTCCATCAGGGTTGTTTCCTCTCTCTGACGATCTTCCTTATGCTTGTTGACTGGGTTATGCGAAAGTTAACTACAGGCCAAATGATGGGTATCCAGTGGACCTTCATGAGGCAGCTGGAGGATTTTGACTTTGCAGACAACATCAGCCTTCTCTCACAAAGACAAAAAGATGCACAAGAGAAGCTATATAGTGTGTCAGAAGAAGCCGGGAAGACTGGACTTCAGATAAATATCAGCAACTGCATCACATCAGGAAAACAAGAGGTTGACAAGTTTGTTTCTCTTGGCAGTGTTGTAAGCAAAGGCGGGTGAGAGACAAAGGCATCAGATGCCGAATCAATAAGGCTCCATACGCTTTCAACACCCTAAGACCAATTTGGAGGCCTATAGCCTTGTCAGTATGAAACAAGATCTGCATTTTAATACCAACGAGAAGTCGGTCTTACTCTATGGCTCACAAACATGGCGCGTGACCAAGTTATAAACTGTACACATTCAGCAACAGATGTCTCATAAACATCCTCAATGTAAGATGGCCGGAAGTTGATCTAAACAAAGAACTGTGGGACAGAACGAAGCAACCCCCCATCGAAACGGAGATCAGAAAGCGCAAATAGAGCTGGATAGGCCACACACTTAGAAAAAATGTATCCAATATCACATGGTAAAACAACTTTAATTACCTTGATCCCAGTTTCTTTATATTGCATGTAGTGCTGCATGAGAAAACTGAATATCTCTGAAATAGTAGAAGTGTTCTCTCTTCCTCCCATTCATACTGTTCTATGAAACAACTTTTATCATCTTGTTCACAGTTTCTTAATTCATTCCGGTGGTGCTATTTGACAATATTGAATTCATGTAAGATACACGTTTTCTCTTTTCCCCCCATCCATTCTATTTGATGAAACAACTTTAATCACCCTGTTCCCAGCCTCTTTATCCTGCAAGGCGCGCTCCAGGCGGTTACTCTGCAAAAGTTTGACTGTGTGTTCCCGGTACTTCTGCATGATGAGCTCCAGTGCAGACTGGTGCTCCTCCAGCGTTGCCTGAAGCTCGCTGTTCTCCTGCTGCAGCTCACGGATCTGCCGGTTTTCCTGAGCAATGCCCAGCACAAGAGTGGATCTCGGCCGGTGCTTAGCAATCTCGTTCAATTCTGTTATATCATCTTGATACTGGGGAAAAATAAAACATAAATATTGCTGTTGGCTACAGCATGAAAAAGAGAGGAAGAGAATTTTATTTTCTATTTTATAATTTAGAGCAAATTGGAAGACCAAGTCCAGGCAACTTCACTTTATTATTCTGTCTCAGAGCCTGCATAAAAGTCATTAATAACTTGCTTTTTAATTCATTGATACATTGATGAGCCAGTGCAATATAGATTCATTTCTGCTAGAAGTTAAGGACATTTTTTTTTTATCTTAGTTCAGGAAAAAAAACAACAACAAAACGAACAAAAAAAAATTATAGAACATAGCTTAGTTCCTTTTACCCTGATTTCACTGTTTCTAGCTCCTGTAGATTACATCATAGCATTATTGTCAATGTAGGTTTCTAACACTCGTGTTAATACAAAGACTGCCTCTGCAGTCTGAGAAATAACTTGTGTAGATGGAAAGTATTTAAGTCTCCTTTATGTTTTTGATGCAGTGCTGCTGACACATCATCACATGTGATGGTAACAAAATCAACTTTATGCTATTTAGTAGTCATCTGAACATAAGAAAATCGATCCCCCCTCCTAGGCATTTGTTTTAACACCCATTTATGATGGTCAACTACATGATAACAAGTAAATGTACTTATTTTGCCATGTGTATCAAAACCTTATAAGAACAAACATATGTGTGACTTTCTTAATGCAAACTGCGTAGTGTCTACCAAGGACCTTTTGTTTTTCTCAAGTATTGTGTGATGCAAGTTAATTCTCTATTTTAGTACTATGATGTAGGAAAGAATGTCATGTAATGAAGTGCATCCAAACCATCTTTATATGCACACTACCTGTTTCATAGCTTCAAATTTGTTGAACAAGATTTGTGTTGTTGAAATCATGTTATCTGCCAAGTCGCCATGATCTTTCAAGCGAACAATCAGAGTGTGGGCGTCCGTCAAAAGCTTTTCTACAGACAGGGCCATTGTTCACCTAATATAGATTAAAATCACATTTCTTATTTAATATTATTTACTTCAACCTGTTACAGTCACAGTGGTGCTGAGATAGATAGAGAGAGAGAGAAAGAGAGAGAGAGAGAGAGAGAGAGAGAGAGAGAGAGAGAGAGAGAAAGAGAGAGAGAGAGAAAGAGAGAGAGAGAGAGAGAGAGAGAGAGAGAGAGAGAGAGAGAGAGAGAGAGAGAGAGAGAGAGAGAGAGACAGAGAGAGAGAGAGTCTGGTTCAGAGAAATTCACCTAGAATTTGTTTTTGCTTTTAAGCTGGTCACTGGAAAGTAGATTCTATACTAAACAAATTAAAATCAGGCAATTGATAAGGGTAGGCCCTATACATCTATATCCATAAGATTTAATATCTAGATGAGAACATGATCTAACCTAGATCTTGCCCTTGATTTCTAGATTAAGAACACACATCTTTCATTGATAGATTTAGATACAAACAATATCATTGCCTTAAAGGGAAAACAGGAGTATCATTGGTACATTAAAGGTACAGTCTATTATTTAGCGTTAAAGACCTAGATCTAGATTGAATACACATTTATTTAAAATAAAGATATTAAAACTCGAGGGCCAAGAAAGACCAAGCCTTCAAGATGCTTCTACTATGCAGCTACAGTATGGGACCTTTACAAAGAGGAAGATATCGCCGTATCGGAAATAATCTAAAAACGTGCAACCTGTACTCAAATACCGTATTGTTACAAATTGACATATAAGATAGAAACATGAGCAGTCTGAGTGACATGCTCCAAATTCGAAATTGGAAGACCCTGCATCATTGTTGCAAAACCTCTAGACACGTTTACCTCTTTAAAATCCTTAACGGCACTGCCAATATAAAGTACCGTGAACTAGACGATCCTGACGCAGTCAAGTTTCAAACAGACAATTATTGAATGAAATAGTATCCCCTGCAAGAAAGAACTGCGACTACAATCCTTCCCGAGAAAAGTGAGAGACTGGAATGACCTCCCCCAGGAAGCTGTGATGCTCACAGTGCCGAGGCATTCTGAGAGAGGATAGCAAACTGTGAAGACATCTATACTTGAAAAACTCTTCTAAGTTTAAAACAAACAAAAAATGAAATTGAATATAATTTGATGGTTGAAAAAATAAAATTGGGAAATATGTATATATCTATATAAATTGTAAAAAATGTCTAAGCAACTGTAAACCAAACCTGATAGCAATAAAAATTGCTTTTTATTACAGTATGTTGAATTTAAGCATTAATACCAAAGAAGAACAAAAATATGATCTAGAATAATAATTTTAGATCTAGATCTAGATCTAGACATAGGATATCATATACTTACTGACCTTATTGAATCTTCTATTTTGGGTAAACTACGCCTTATTGAGGCTCAGGCGGAGTTCAGACAGTCGTAACTTAGTCTCTGATCTGTAGGGAAACACCAACCATATCCTACACCAATTTGCATCTAGCTAGATTAGACTGTAGGTTGTGTATTTCAATGATAAATGTGCAGGAACAGTGACCATTAAATTGGTGTTAAAAAAAGATAGACTTGGGTTATGTCTAAAATCTCACAGTTTTTTCGTTCTTTTTTATTTTATTCTTAGATGTAGATCTAAGACTTTTAGAGAAAAAATTAAGGACCTAGAATGCTAGATCTAGAATCTAGAAGTAGAAATTAGATCTAGATGTAGATCTATTAGTGTAGTAAAGAAATCAATCACTTGTACCTTCTTTAGTGAAGATTTCTTTTTTTTCATACTTCCGTCTATCATTCAGATAAAAACAAAGATATATAAATGGCACTAGATCGCTCGGTGACGTCACAGCGCGGCGGAACTTGAATGTTACTGGGGAGAGGAAAGTGGGGGCAGGAAGAAGCGCACATAGATTTCTAGTAGAAATCATTCAATACTCTTCCTTCATCAGTAACAACTGGGTTAAAATACAATAATTATCGTAGATTTATGCTGTCCTTGTTACCCGTAAATATAAATAAATGTATTTAATACTCTCTATCATTTCCTTCCTTTTCACCGTATGTATTTGTTGCTTTTTTCTTCTTCTATGGTACTTTCCACCTAGTGCTACTGACTGCGTGCCGTATGTTTTAGTGCGAGTTGCTCACATAATTATAATTATAATAATAATAATGGTAATAATAATATTAGCAACAACATTAATAATAATAATAATAATAATAATAATAATAATAATAATAATAATAATAATAATAATAATA
>RQTK01000859.1:33152-48464 GCA_003991915.1 Elysia chlorotica
ACAAGATTTGAATCACCAATTCGATATAATGTGGGAGAGAGAGAGAGAGAGAGAGAGAGAGAGAGAGAGAGAGAGAGAGAGAGAGAGGCTTGTAAAGTTTGGATCAATATTTGAATGTTAACTTCTTATGATAATATCAGAATAACAGTAACTTGTGAACTGTTGTTGTTTGGTAAAACGAACCCACATAATTATCCTTCGCGAGTGAAAAAGTAATTAAATAAGCGCTTTAAGCATTTATCATTCTTTAAGACACGCCGATTTGGCATACCAAAAAAGCTCTTTAGTTTCTTGTGATCACTAAAATCAGTAAAATCTGGCGAACTTTGTTTGTTAACCTTGATAGAGCTAAATAATAAAGATGGCATCGTCCGTTGTTGCGGCGAAAACCACAACATCAATTTTGACAAGTAAGAATTGATTTTAGAAATTTGTTGTACTTTTAAAGACGATAGTTTTATTTTAGGTAAATGTTATTGATAAATAAAGCCTATTTGCTAATTGAATGAAAGATAAAGAGTGAAGATTTAGATCTAACCCAAAGCTCTTAATAAATAGGCTAATGGGCTCTAGTCTATAATCTAGATCTAGATCTAGATCTATCATCTAGATCTCTCTAGATCCAGATATTTTAATTATATAGATCTAGAATTTAGATTAGATCCAAATCTAAATCTGATCTAGATTACTCTAGATATTGTAAAGCGATAACAGATCTAGGTCTAATCTAGATCCTGCTAGAGTCCAGTCTAGATAATTACTCCGCTCCTGTGTGTGTGGTGGGAGTGTTGTAAAGCTGAGTGCGAGTCTGGCAACTGTGTCCGTGTGTGAAAATTTTAGGATCGCGGTTGTGGAACTATTAAGGAGGGCTTATTCATGGGTTTTAAATAAAGAGTTAAGAGCTTAAAACCAGAAATTACATTTAGCTACCAAAGTGCAATATAACTAGATCTATACTTACTTACTTTACTTTACTTTAGCTGTACGGCTGTGGTCAGGCTATTCGCCTATCAGCCGGTTATTGCTTTCGTCGCTGATCACCTCCTCCTCATTGTCTTCACACATGCTGCTTCTCTGAGTTGTACTTGTTGCTCGTGGTGGGGATTTGAACCAGTCAGAGGAAAGGCTGAACTTGTGCTGGCTCCATACTTTATCGAGTCTGTTCTTGAATGAGTTCAAGTAGGGTGCTGTCACCACTTCATCAGGGAGGGAGTTCCAGGCATTTACAACTCTTACAGCGAAGAAGTTTTCTCTTACAGATGTCCTTGCTTGGTTCTTCTTCAGTTTTAAGCTGTGCCCCCTAGTGCCTGTTGGTTCTGCCCGGGGCAGCAAATCACCAACTGTGTTGTATGCTCCAGTGAGATATTTGTAGCACTCTATCATGTCCCCCCTCGCACGTCTATAGTACAATGAGGGGAGCTGCAAAATTTTCAGCCTTTTTTCATAGTCCATGTTTCTCAGTTCAGGGATCATCCTCGACATTCTACGTTGGACTGACTCCAATTGTTCCTATAGTCTATAGATGTATTTAATATAAGTGTATGAATGATTACCTTTTAAATGACACAGAGAAAGTTTGCTTTAAAGATCTTTATAAAAAGAAATTAAGAAGTTGGTCTAGAGTTGAACACCAGGTTAATTGAAGAAATGAAGCTGTATAATGTACCAGGATCAATAAACATGGAATATTTTATTGTTCAATACAGTATGTTATATACCTTCATGCCAATAGGTCAGGTCAAAGAACTTAGATGCCATACTCCTGGCCTGACGACAATTGTTCAGATCAGAGGAGAAGAAAGACTAAAAGGAGATTCCACTCATACTATCATACTAATGTATGCATGTCATTTTTAATTTTATATTGAATACAACTTGATAACATCGTAAGAGTCCCTGCAATTTAACAGGAAAGATAGACGTGTATAATATATACTAATGAGAAAAGTAAGACTGAAAGTACTATGCTTTTAGAATAAACTTTAATTCACTGATGATTAATCAAAATACAATTTCATTTTCTTCAGGGGCCCGTTTACCAGCTGTCACAGGATGTCTAATTATTCAGCAGCGACACAATTCGTCAGCGTCTGTCCCGACCAGCATCACCTCAATGAAAAGAGGCACAGGAGGTCGTAGCTCTTTCAGTGGCATTGTTGCAACCGTGTTTGGGGCTAATGGTTTTCTAGGCCGTTACGTTTGCAACAAGTTAGGTATGTAAATTGTAGACGGCAATCAGAAATATTAATAAAAGCCGTTGTCATTTTTTTAATGTTATCTTTTGACAGTATCATGTCACAGGCATGCATGTAGCATTTATTCTCTTTGAGGAGTGGATACAAAAGTTGAGAATATATATTGCGCCTCTGTGCTTTAATTCAAAATATTTTATTTTAGATTCTAAGTTCATTGACAGTCTATCCTGTAATATCCTGTAATTTTTTGCTGAAGTTCAAAGTCTTTTGCAGTAGATTCTTGATGCAATTGATAATTAATGATTTGTTTAAAAAACTATGCAAGAAAGCTGGTTGTATGAATTAAAAAAATATATAAAATTTCATCCCGCAGGCAAAATTGGTTCCCAAGTGATAATTCCATACAGATGTGATGCTTATGAAGTGGAGCGCTTACGGCTTGTTGGTGATTTGGGACAAGTGCTTTTCTTTGTGAGTTATTTCAAATCATTCATTTCTATTCAGGTTTTAAAGATTTCTATCACACCGGCAACAAAATAAAGCCATGGGAGCAGTGTGGTTTTGTCGAGGGAAAAGGTATTACAGACATAGTTTTCATAATAGTAATACAGACAATATTAGAATGAGCCCTTGATATACAGATAGATATTCATATATGTTTTATCGATAAAAGCCTTTGACAGTTAAACATAACGAACAGCTTGATCAGTTAATGCGCCTGAAGGTAAACGGAAAAGATTTAAGAATTAAAAGGAATCTCTACTGGGAACAAACGGCTAAAAGGAATGTGGAAAAAGGAATGTGGAAAATGGAATGAGCTCTTTTAAAAAGGTAAAAGGAGGCGTTCGACAGAGCTGCGTTTTGTCGCCTGACTTGTTTTCGTTGTAGGGCAAAAATATCAGGAGAGAACTGAAGAGTCACCCAGGAATCAAGATAGGTGGTCATAACATAAACAATCTAAGATATGCAGATGACACAGCTCTAATAGCAAAAAGTGAAACAGACTTGCAAAATCTTCTCGAGGTTGTTGAGGCTGAAAGTCAAAAGAAAGGTCTCGAGTTAAATCATAAGAAAACAGAAGTCATGGTTATAAGTCGCAAAAACAAGGCACCAAAAACCAATATTTACGTCGACGGCACTAAACTGAAGCAGCTCAAGACTTTCAAATACCTGGGAACTCACATCACAAACGACAGCCGAAGCAACACAGAAATATCGTGTAGAATAGCCCAGGCAAAGATGAAACATGTTCTTATGAACAAGCTTCTATTCATAGAAACGAGAAGAAAGGTCATACAATGCTACGTAAAACCCATTTTAATGTATGGTTGTGAGGTTTGGACGGTATCCAAACAAGCACAGAAGAAACTTAAGGTCGTAGAGATGTGGTTTCTTAGACGAATGCTTTGTATACCTTGGATAGCTAAGAAGTCTTAACAAAACTGTCTTAAATGAGGCCGACTCGGGAAGATCTCTCGTAAATGAAATTTGTATATAGAAACGGCAGTCGTCAGTTATAGGGCGTGCTATGAGAAGAAAAAAAGCTCAAACACCTTGTCATGACAGGAATGCTTGAAGAGAAAAGGAGCAGAGGAAGATAGAGAGAAAAGCTACAAGACAGTCTAGTTTTGTGGCTGAATACGGCGGACGTGATGAAGGTACTGAGGGCAACAAGGGATCGAGTGATGTGGAAGGACATGATCGCCAACGCTATGAAGCACATAATGATGATGATCATATCAGTATTGGCTGTTAACTTCTGAACTGTTGTGTAGTTTACTAGTTAATTACTATCATCTATAAAAGCTTTATTATTTAGTTTCAGGCATTTTGTTTATAGATCTGAATCTCAATCTTTACAATTTGGAGATCTGTCATTATCAGGTAAATCTTCAAGGTGAAGGCACATGTCTTCAACATTTATCCCTGAGAAATTGTCAGGCATATTTCAGTGAAGATATTTTAAGATCCATAAACTTTGTCATGCTTTAGCTTTATTATTTGTATTTTCAGCCCTTTCATTTACGAGATGAAGCTTCAATCCGCAAGACTGTTCAATATTCCAACGTAGTGATCAACCTCATTGGTTGCGATTGGGAGACCAAGTAGGCTCATTATCTTTTTTTGTGCTTTATATTCTGCATGAAAAGTCTTTCAAAACTGAGATACAAATGATAATATTCAACATATCCTTGAAGAAAGAATACTGAATAGGTTTTTAGGTAAAGAAATCATTAAAAAGCTATTCAAGCAGTTTGAATTTGTGTTTACTTAATAAAATGCTTTTTCCCCCCTGATAAACACTGATATCCTAAATGTGGAATTCTATATATTCAAAAGAAATGAATTGATGTTTTCTATTATTTGAATTTTTATGAGTGACAGCAAATGGTTTTAAGTGCTCAAGAAGTTGTAGCTGTTCATCATAATTTCTCCAGGAATTTCACTTACAATGATGTCAACACTGAGGGTGCACGGAGGCTTGCCCGCATATCTAAGGAATGTGGAGTGGAAAAGTTTATTCACATGTCTCATTTGAATGCTAAAGCTGACCCACAGAAAATTTGGAAAGGCTCAAAGTACTTGGAATCTAAGGTTGGTTTTCAGTATAGATATTTATTTTGTGTTTCAGTCAGAATGTCGTGTCTATTTCACATAGCACTTTGTATTTTATTTCATAAGAAAGTCTGAATTGAATATTTAAGCAGGGCCCAGATTAAGCAAATTTACTTAAGAAAGGTTTTTTCCCTGTTAAGGAGGAAATGTGTGTCGTAACTTCTTATCGGAATGTCCCTGGTTTGATCTTGTTCTCTACTGGTTTGGTGAATGTAAGTATAATGTGACTGGCTGTTAATGAAGTCCTAACCGTGATTTGTCTCTTTGTGTGGCGGCATGTAACATTTTCAGTCTTGGAATCGGTTTGCAGTATAGCCTGATTGCGGATGATGGGCATCAAGAAACCAACCAATCAAACCAATTTTTCCTGTTTTTTTTTTTAAATATCTCTCATTGGAAGATATATCATGAGTATACATCTTGAGTCATTTCAATTTAAGGTGTTTTTAAATATATGTAATTTCTTTTTTAAAGGTATCATTTTCTGTAGTGTGGATTTTTAGACCTAACAATTCATTTTTCTTACATTGACCTTGTATTGTTGCATTATTTCCTTGTTTGTCATCAGTATGCATCAGAACTGGCTGTTCGTGAGGAGTTTCCTGAGGCTCTGATATTCAAATCAGCAGACATGTACGGAAGTGAAGACAACTTTCTCCATTATTTTAACTTCAGATGTGAGTAACTGTTTTGGTAACCTTGAGAAATTCTGGTGGGTTGTTTTTTTCCCACACTTATAAACTGTTGAAATTGACTCTGTGTAATTGAATTCACTCACATTGCTTAAACACTTAAAATAAATATTCAAAATCTTTTAAAATCAGTTAGAAAGAAGTCGATGATCAAAGGTTTTTACCAGGTTTTTACCAAGTTCTATAATTTGAAAATTACTTTGACTAGTTTGGAAGTTAACAAAAGATCCTCTGAAGGTCTCATTAAGTCTACCTGCAATTTTGATGCACCACTCTTTGACTCGATGGAATAGATTTGGGGGCCTGTCGTAAAAAAGCTTCTCTTTCTTTTTTCTTTTTTTTTTTTTTTTCGCTTTTGGTGTGGGATCAGTGAACAAAAAATTCAATATTGTCCAAGTCACAGGCAAATAAACACTTAAAAACTCCAAATTATCCTGAACTTATGAGAATTAATTCAGTTGCGATAGAAAGAAAGATTATTATTGTAGAGGTTGTTTCTTCCTTCATAGAAATATTCTGTTCTTTTAAAGCCATTCTCAACAAAATTTTGTACACACAAATTGATATGTTTGATTTTAACTGATACTGTTAATGTTTGACAGCGAGGTGGAGCATGGTTCCCATGGGTATTCCCCTCTGGAAGAAAGGAGAACACACCATCAAGCAACCGGTTTATGTGAGTTTTGAGTCTTCAGTAAAATGTTTCATTACTTAATTGTCTCATATTATAAGCTTTTGATAGTGTTCTCTCTAAAACTGCAAAAGCTGATACATGATATTACTATTTAATATTCAATAGCGCTATTGCATATATTGATAATATAATTGTTTTCAAGCAAATATTTCCCCAAACTGCAGTAATATATAGAGAATAGCAATATCAATCTTTCACCTTTACAGTAGCTGTCCCATTTGTACATCAAATTTCAAATTTCTGAAAACTTGTCCCATTTGTGTTATACAAAAGTAAACTAACTTAAAACTAGCACATAATTTAGAACACGAAGACTCAATGGATAAAACAACAGATGTAGAATTAAAAATATACTGTGTTATACCTTTATTGCTAAATTTTCCTTATGAAGTTATGTCCTCCATTATTTCCCTCTGCTTTACTTGATATTTTTGTTTATTATTTTGTCTTTTGCAGGTAGGAGATGTTGCAGATGGCATTGTGAAATCTATCACAGCCCCTGATATGGCTGGGAAATATATAGAGTGTGTTGGGTAAGTTACATCAGAGGTCTTTATTTATTTATCTTTTTATGATAGAGCTCAACCCCAAATTGATATGGTAAAGGGTTTATAACAGGGGTACATACAGTTCTACAAAAATGTGTGATGCATTAGTTCAGTGTCATAGCTTATCATGGGCATAATCTTTAGGTTATATGCAAATACTCCATTTTTCTCATTTGAGCGATTGAGAAGAAAACTTTCGATATTATAATCTACCAAATAGACAAAGTCTCAAAGTCCAAATTTTACTGACATACGCAAGATATATATATATATTTTTTAGGGCGCATACTGCACCGTCTTCTTAAAATGTTTGCATAATTACAAAATCAGAGGATAAAATTAAGCCTACTTAAAGAAACTAAATGATCTGTTAATATAACTAAGAGCATGTGGGAAAATGTTCTTATGACTTATAAAAATGTCCAAACAAAAGATTAGAAATAGCAACCAAATGCAAAAACAAGCAAAGAAACCAAATGTTTTCAACTGTATTATACACATTTTTCAAAGCTAGGTACATCTCTTTTTGAAAACATTTTTAGTTTCTAAAGGTATGGATTCTGAAGAAACATAATTTTGAGTTTAGCACACTTCAAATTCATCTGTAATCCTTTAGCTTTGCCCATCCCACAATGCCCAAGAAATTTTTGGATTCTCACTAGTATAAAAAATGGTCCATTAATATCAGTCAAGAAATATTTAAATCCATGATGGTTGAGAAAAGAACAAATATGGATTGATACCCCCATATGATGTTGACTTAAGTAAGATTTGAATCTAAAAGTGTTGACTTTAAGTGCATACCACTGTACTTGATTAAAAAGTCAGGAAATTAATTTGTTATTATTGCCAAAACATATGTTTTAGTCCTTTAATTTGTGTTTTAAGTTCCATATGGAAAGGTTTAAAAAACTGGCAAATCGTGCAAAAACTCAACTACAGTCAAAGTTTGATTACCTGAACATGTGATGAAAGTATCTTTACAGTAAGGTTTCACATATGTTTAGTGAGAAACTGTTGCACTGTTCAAGGCAGGGTTTACTCATCTATCTTCCAGCCCTGGAAACTTCATAACACTAAGTTGTTAAAACAATCAGCACAAAAAATAGCTGGTATTTTAAACATTTATTACTGTTGCTTTTCACATTTGATTGCAAATTTAATCTTCTACTGTCACAGTCAAATAATAAGTTAGTTTAGTAATTAGTAAGGGAGAAGAAGACAAAAATGAGATAAATGTACTGTTTATTTACCATAAACAGTGTGATGAAATAAGTATATATAATGTTCATGAATCGATTTGGCCAAAACCAGTTAAGTTGCCTCATTGTGGTGAATTATTTCATCAGCCACAGGTAAATAGTTATTTAAGATTTAAAGTGCTCTTGTTTATATGTTTTTGGATATTAAGGGATGGTAGAATACATTATAATAAAAATGATATAATATTATTATATTTTCCTTGAGTGTTTAAAAAGATGTTTTGCTTTTCTTTTAAATATGATTTCATCTAATATAAATATTATTTCTTTCTCCCATGATATGGAAGGTCTAAGCGTTATTACCTAGCAGACATTGTCGACTATGTTATCCGTATTTTGCGGAGAGAGGAATATCTGAGAAGGACAGACAGGACTTTGATTCTCAGGTATTTGGTTGAAGCGAGATTTTTTGTGCTGATTCATTTTTAAGTTTTTAAGACACCATGGCAAGACAGTGTATAACAAAATAACAACAAGTCTCTAGGTGTACATACGCAAGGAGCATGTGTGGCTAATACTGCACAATATTTATAGAGCAGTGATGCCAATTTTCAGTAAATTTACGGATTTGGCAGATCAAAGCTCAATAAAAATCTGTCCAAGAGTTCTCTTTTGTCACTCATGATATACTGCTTTAGGGAGAGAGGGGTTCAGTGAAAAAAAACATATGATCCAGTTGGCATCTCTGATAAAGGGAGCTTGGTAAACTTTTGAAAATAAATCATGTATATTTTCATCAAGATGAACCAGTAGAGTTTGTGAGGAAAATGCTTACATACATTACGTGAAAATTTCTCACTATTTTCTCTGTCTTGTCATTTATTTTCTTGAAATAAGGTGTGTGAATTACGTTATTGGAGTTCTCTTTGGATCTCGTGCTGGGTGGAACAAAAGCAAATCTTTAAAATCAACAGTTTTTGGCAAAGCCTATCCTCTCTGTGTCTCTGATTACATATAAACCCGTTTTGTTATTACAGATCATATTCTATGAGATTAATGGGCTCAAAGTGTGCATTTATTTATTTTTTCTTCTGTGCTTCTATTGAAAACCAATTATTTATAAGTTTGATGTTTGTATTTTTATTTTTTATCTAGAATAAAAGCAATGCTTCTGGACAAAATCCCCTTTGAAGGCTGGTACAATCTGGATAAATTGGAAAGAGTAAGTAAAATTTCAAGTGCTGTAACTGCTATTATACGCAATTGTTTCTTGCATTTCTCTAAAACCCATTGTTGTCATTGCTAGGCTATTCTTACATCAAGGTCACTTTTTTGGGGACAACTAGGTAAAACATAATTGTAACAAAATTATTGAAGATTTAAAATCTTTTTAAATGTGAGAATGATAGTACAGTGGACCTTTTATATAGCAACATCAGACTCAACGAAATCTCTGGTGTGATAAAGACTGGCTTAGGGATGGTTTTTCCTCTTATATAAAGCCTATAAATAAACCTTGAGCCTAAGAAAGAGATTGAACCAAAACCTCAGACGTAACGAGGTACTGGGCTCAAGTAGTGGTTCAGATTTTCAGAGATTTCAGTGAATACAGAGCTATAAAAAACTCGGGCGTTGCGAAGTACAGTTCAAGTTGGCTTCAAGTTTGTAGAGAGATCATAAACAAGCATGTCCGTCATGCCAAAATTGACTGTATGTGTGTGTACTGAGTGATCAGCTGATCAAGGTTCTGTGCCGCCACTCACTTTAGTAGGCAAGCTTGTGCAAAGAGACAGAGGGAGGGAGGGAGGTGTAAAATCATTGTTTGAACTTTGATAGGCCATTCTCCCAGCTTTCATCGTGCCTCCTCTCCCTCTCTCTCTCTCATTATATTAACTGGAGGTGTTAAATCTAGGTCTAGTTTAATAGTGCAGCACTACTCACGATTCCTGACCATTAAATTTGTTTAGCTGTATCTAGAACAGTAAAAGAGGGGGAGGGCAATAAAACAGTGTGCTGCTGTGCAAGGACTGTCTCAGACCTAGATCTACTGTACATATCATGTGTATGATGCATTTGCGCAAACACTTCGTTTATGTTTGTCAATGTTACTGTTCTGATTAAAACGTGACAAATACACACACACATACAGCCAGAGGCCTAACAGATCCACTATCGACTCTTGGTACATTTATTTTGGTGAATGTTGGAATTACTCAGTTACTTGGGTTCATTTTCAGAAAAGTAGTGCTCATAATTCAAGAGCGTGAGGTTCAATAAACTGGTTCATGTATGTCTATAGGTTTCTTAGGGAAAGTAAATGGATGTGCAAAGTACCGAAAAAGATATTTTATAATCTCTGTTGAGTCTACTCCCAGTCTTGCATGCTCCAGCAGCGTCAGCTTCTTCAGCAAGTTTTATTCATTGAACACAGGCAAATGTTTTTTGTTTGAAACCAAATTTTAGCTAATGGAGTAGGTAAAATCACTTCGGGAAAAGGCAAAGCTGTTTTTTGAACTTTAAATAAATGAGAAAGACAGCAAAATAATTAAAACCATTATAAATTCAACTCCTAGACAGTCAAGTTTGTTGTGTTTATGACAACTTGCCAGTAACAAAACCTTGAACAAAACATTGTGCTAGATTGACCTTTATTATTTTTTTTAAATGACATCCTTTATGCTTTCTAGAACACTTAAAAAATGTTTTTTCCAGCATAAAAATGCTATATTG
The DNA here is from genome assembly GCA_003991915.1 of Elysia chlorotica. Classification (NCBI taxonomy): domain Eukaryota; kingdom Metazoa; phylum Mollusca; class Gastropoda; family Plakobranchidae; genus Elysia; species Elysia chlorotica. Next base: position 43,830 of record RQTK01000859.1, read on the forward strand.
CTTTGTGCCTTTTTAAAAGTCTGTCTTATTGGGTAGTTTTAAATGAGTTGCCTCATGTATACTATTTTTTATTCCTCCATAGGAAGGCATCACAGATTGGACTAATCCGGCCAACCCAACGCTGGAGGATCTTGGGGTTAACCTGACGTCTTTTGAAATGATGGCCCACTACATCCTGTTCCGCTACCGCAGGAACGCCTACTACTCCGAGAAGCTGGGAGAGTTCGCAGACCCTGAGCCTCCCAAACCTGCAGAGTTTTACTCCAACAAGTTGAAAATGGCCACCGCCTAAACATTTTAATCTTAGATACCTTTATTGTGCTTATCTACAAATATAATTAAAAACCTGCTTTGAAGATACTGGTTGAAAGTTAGAACATTGGTTTCCTACTATAGGGATTGTAAAGTAATTACAAACCACAGTTGGATATTGTATGATGAATCATCAATGCCATAGTTTAATGTTAATATGTCAGATTTTTTTTTGGGTGGGGGGAGTGTTATGGCTGACATTATTTCTAAATGCCGAATGAAAATAAAATAAATAAAAAATGGAAAAACAGTATGAAGAGTTTACATTTGTAAGTGTTTTAAAAGTTTGTAAAGTGTAATGTTTGTAAAGGCAGAATATAATCTGTGTTAGACAGTTCAGATTGAATAGAAAATATCTGTACATAAGACACCAGAACTGATATAAATAATATCTGTGTTGCAAAACATAGTCTGATGTGTGTATGTAGGATGTGGATCTATGGATAGCAACATAAAAGATAAAAGTAAAATCTAGTTTCTTTTATCCTATATTGCACTGTGTCGTGCTTTCAAAATGATGTTTAAAAATAAAAATCAAGCAAAAAATTTAATGCTAAAAAGATCATGAATGTTGAGGTAAGATAACAAGAAGAGATTGTACTGTGTCTGTCAATTGTCTTTTCTTGTGGAAGTTGTTTAACAATGATGGATTTATTATTATTATTTTTTTTTTTATAAAGTCTAATAGGGAGATATTTATGTGAAATGCTGCCTAATTTGATTATTTCCTTTTATGAAAGAAAAACAATGTTAATAGAATAAATAAAATGATACAATACATTTCTTTCTTTGCTTTTCTCTTATTCTTAATGTGAAAAATAGCCTAACTGGATGCCTTTGAAGGCATGACACAAATATAATTGGTATAAATTTTTAAGTTGTATATATTTCTTTATATTTATTTGTCTTATTAAAAATGTCTGCAATAGTAATTCAAATATAGAACAGTAGATCTTTTTCAAGTTCGTGTACATAAAAAGGATGAAAGCTGTTGCCCGTTTATATAAATTTGGACCCTTCAACTCATTCCAGTCTTTTCATACTAGATCAGAGATGGATCATAATCATCCTAATTGTAAATTCCGCACAGAATTATGTTCTGCGGTTTGTCTTGTTTTGTAATTAAATATTATGGGGAAGTATGGCAACGGTTATGTAAACATAGCTGTGACCACATGACAAGCATTCAACCTGAAACACTGGTTTTTAAAGTTTCAATAACAGAAAGGAAGAAAGGATTACCTAGACTATTTTTTTTTAATAGATGTAGCCATAAAACTTAATTATAGACATGTACAAATTCAATCTATTCTCCAATAAATTTTGCAAGCTTCTTCTTCTTCTTTTTCTTCTTCTTCTTCTTCTTCTGCTTCTTCTTCTTCTTCTTCTTCTTCTTCTTCTTCTTCCACTACTTTAGGGTTGAAGACTCCTAAGCCTTTTACCAACGATTTTTAAAAGTCTCCAAGTCTTTAGAGTCTCATAGGACTAGAGAGCGTACTCCAATGCTACGATACCAATGAAAAAAAGAAATATTCATACCTGTCTACTCTTGACTGGTATTAAGTGAATTTATTGCTGCTGTTTTTAATCCAGTGGCCTCTGAGCTTCCGCTCTTTTGCCTAGGGCCGTGAAGAAAAATGCAGCAGTTCTCTGTAGCTGCGTTGAGGTGGAATACAAAGCCGTGTGAAGGTCAGGTCTTGAAGGAAGAAACTGCTGTCTGAGTTAGTCGATACAGGGGCATTGGAACAGCGTGTGTTTTAGTACAGTTTCCAAATTCTCATCACACAGTAGACACAGTGGTGTGTGTTCTGGTTTGAGTCTGTTCAGATCATAGTTGAGGGGAATGTGTTGTGGAAAATAGTATATTGTTCTTTCCTCTCAAGAAGATACAGTATATAGGATCCTTTAGTTTTACTGGTTCATCTATTCTTCTTTAAAGTTTTGACAGTTAATTCTATTGGCCGTTTGGTAAGTTGCTTTTATTAGTGGCTGTTCTTGCAGTTGCATAGCCCCTTTTTTGGCAAGTCGTATCTGCTTTTTCATTTCCTAGTAGATTGATGTGGTTAGGGACCCACTGAAACACAATTCTGATGGGATATTTATTTCGAATATGTTTAATTTCTAAAAGTGTGTAAAAAAACATCTGATGTTTTCTGTAGCTTCCAAAGACTGTTGGCCCAATTTTAAATCTGTGGAAAGGATAAAGTGAATTTTGAGGGCTTCCTTTTATTTTGTTTGATGCCACTGAAAGGCTTTTTTGTAAGGTCGTTGTGGCATTTGAAGAACACTTCCTTGAAATATGCCTACTTACAGGTCTTTACATTTTCTACAACAGTCAACAAAGAAACATGCAGACGAAAGGGCATATGCATAGCTTTTGTCCACTTCATATTTTACAAAGTCTGTAGTTCTGATTTTATTCCAGCGTCACTTACTCACTCTCAAAGATTCCTCATTTGCAGAAAACAATAAAGAGGTTCAAACATGGGCAGATGTGAGGAATGAGTACAGTTTATGACGGCCACTTAAGTTCCTTCTGAATCTGATAGAAGCCCAAATTAAAACTAGATCTGATGGTACAGTGCTGGGGGGGGGGGCTTGGCTGTTCCGCTGCCTTGCATTTCATTAGATACCTTTATTTGATATGTTAATAGACCAAGAGCTAGCTGCATGTAGGAAAGGAAAGGAGAAAGTTGGGGATGTCAATGGGGGGTATGGAAAGGTGAAGGGAAGAATGACTGGGGCAGGGAAGTGCTTGCTTATTATACATATACATGTGCAGACTTAAGGTAGTGGAATGAGGAAATGGATTTGGGACTTCCTCAATTTTATATCTTTATTTATCGGTTTAGATTAGCAGATCTATTCTCAAACTTCTTGTAATTCTTTTAATCTGCGCTCATGCCCTAAGGCACTTTTGTTGTTTCTGGCGCTAGGTTATTTCCTTGCTGGTTAAAAATGTTAAATTGTCTGCATATCAAGGTTAGTTATTTGTTCATCTGCACAAGTTCTAAGTGTCCGAATCCCTCATTACTTGCTAAGTGCAAACGCTTAAGTTAAATGTTATCCCTGCCTCAATCTTTGGTCACTGTGAAGGGTTCACAGCTCTTTCCATTCCATTTTATGGTTGCCTTTTGATTGCTGTATAGTGATTATAATACTTTTATTAATAGGCCTATTGTGCTTATGGAAATCCATCTTGTACATGTATGAACATAAAAATTGGAAAAAGACAAAATTAAAAAGAGTGATTTATATCATCATTGAAATGAAGTCAAAAGTGAATTTTTTTTCAGTTGGTTCAAGTGATTTATATCATCATTGAAATGAAGTCAAAAGTGGAGGGGTTTTTTTTTCAGTTAGTTCATAATAACACTTAAGAAACAAGCGAGTATGGAAATGATTTTTTAATGAATTATTTATCACAGTATCGTGAAGCAAAACAGTATGTAGAGTTTGACAATATAATGCTTTGAAGATGAAATATTAATTAGAATATTTGTCAAAGAATGTGCAAGTTGTAAGAATTCATACACTCGCATTGTATGTAGTCAATCATAAACAAGTTTGTACAAAACTATTATTTATGGCTCTTCAAACATAGCAGAAATTGCTTAGCATTGTCCTAAACTCTGAATAGCCACTCTCTGTTCCACTGGGCCAAAAAAACAAAATAATGGAAAATGAATATTAACAATTTCTATGAAACAAAACAATCTATTATTTTATAATTTTACAAAATTGATTGGGTAAATTTTATGAAATTAACTTATGGTAAGTACTGCATGAACTGTTTGTATATAAATCTGGATGATATTGATGATTAAGAATACGAAATTCAAAACATTATGCATATGTGAGAACTTTGGTCGCTCGCAAGAGTTGCTCTACACAGTCGACAAACTGGAAGTTGGTTTCCTGCACTCGTTTCAAGGCTGCCTCACTCGCCACTTCAGACATGAGGTGGTAAATGTTGGACTTATACTGAGAAAGAGAAAAAAAAAATTTAAAATAGTAAAAATAAAGAGAGTATATGTTATACATGTATTAACCACGACGAAAATATTGGACTTAGGCTTGGAAATTTAGGTTAGGGCCAAGGAATGGAAAATAGAGAAATTTCAAAACCAGATTTGAATGTAAACATTGGAATTATTATGGGAAATTTGTGTGTATGTGTGTGTGTGTGGTGGTCAGTGAGTGAGTGAGTTTGTTTTTACAGCATGTCAGCACGGTAATGGCTATATTGTGACCATGACGTCCCAAGACAGTTAATACAGGGGGGGGGGGGGGGGGGGGGGAAAAAAAAAGTGAAGAAAAAAA
>RQTK01000859.1:48694-90335 GCA_003991915.1 Elysia chlorotica
TCTCGTCCCCCCCCCCCCCCCCCCCCCCCCCCCCAATCCCTATAAAACTAAAACAACTAAAGTAAACATAAAACAGAATACTGCAATACTTGTATTATGCCTATTTCAACAGTTCGTTACAGTAGATAAAAAAAATGTCCACGTCAATAGAGATACATTGTACAGATGACAGATTGCACATTATGCAACGAGGGCAAAGAACATTCACCTTCACCTTTGTAAAATCGCTGTCATCACCCCCAGGGAATGCGATTGTTATGACATCTGGCATGAACAATAATCGCTCGTGGACAGATTTCTCTAGAAACTTTAAGGATTAAACTTTAAGCTACATGTACAGTGTTCACTTCAAATAAACATTTTGTTTATCTCCCCCCCCCCCCCCCCCCTGTATTAACTGTCTTGGGACATCATGGTCACAATATAGCCATTACCTTGCTGACATGCTGTAAAAACAAACTCACTCACTCACTGACCACCACACACACACACATACACACAAATTTCCCATAACAATTCCAATTTTTACCATCAAATCTGGTTTTGAAATTTCTCTATTTTCCATTCCTTGGCCCTAACCTAAATTTCCAAGCCTAAGTCCAATATTTTCGTCATGGTTAATACATGTATAACATATACTCTCTTTATTTTTACTATTTTAAATTTTTTTTCTTGTTGTAAATATTACAAATAATATTATTGTTGTTATGAAGCTGGCATGTTCGAATTGATTTTGAAATGAGTTAAAAGGAACATATTTGAATAAGAAATGTAATTTGAGTACTTTTAAATTCTTGTTACGACCTTAAATTTCCAAAATAGTAATATTTATACTTCATGATTACCTATTAGAGAATAAGTAGATAATTTTTCAAAGATAAAAACTCTAATAACAGTGAAATTGAACACAATTGGGAACTGCATAAAAGTATGGAAGAGGAAAAACTCAAAAAATAAATGTTTCTGGAAATCATGTCATGGGTTATACCGGAGATTTGGAGATATTAAAGGTCATTGCAAACTGCTCAGCCATAGTGGGTCCCAGCCTTAAATTGGAGCTGATCTTTGAGGATTCCTTATTAGATTTTCCTTTTTTCTTCTTTGGATGTTTAGGTCCATGGCCATCATCAGACATGCTACCATAAGCATGTTCTGATCCCAGATTAACACTGCTGGCCATATATCCCCGCTGGGGGCTCAGTCTGCGAGAACTCTCATCAGTATGGACAGAGATTTTCTTTAGTCTACAAATTTGGCTTCTTCTTCTCCAAGAATTCTTTTGCAGCGACCGATGTAGAGATCAGGATCCCTGTGAAATTTCTTTTAATTGCAAAAATGATCAGCTATTTTTGAAGCCGTTTGTGTCTGCCCATTTCTGAAGAGCGTTGAACTGCAGTGAAGTTGCCACTCATTGGTTGGAACTGAAGAGGCTCTGTAGCAGACGTCAAAATAATCTACATATAAAGAGCAGTTTACATTATTTTTCAAAGTCTTGGTTATTGAATTGATTGTGTGCCAAAAAGAGTTGGAGAGAGGGAACTACCTGCTCCTTCTCGAAAGAATCAGGCAGACAAGATCCAACCTAAACTTGGAACTGTCGATTAGCTATGAATTTTTTTAAAGAAGATGGGTAGGTTGTCCTCGAATCCCATATTTTTAATGTTTTTAAGTATGCCATACTTCAAGTTGTGTCAAAAGCTTTTTCAAGGACAAAAAAGACTGCGACTATGTGTTAGTTATTGATAAAAAGCTTCTCTGATAAATGTTTCAAGGCGGATCAAGTGATCTGTAGTACATCTTTTCATCTTTTTGCTCTAAATCCACACTGAAAGTTGGATGAGAGATTATTAACTTCTAAATGCCAAGATAGTCGTTTGGCTACCATTCTTTCGTAAAGTTTACAGAGGCAGCATGTTAAAGCTATAGTTCTATAATTTTGTGGGTTTTCTGAGTCTTTTCCAGCTTTTGGAATAGGAATAACTGTGGCTTGGCGCCAGCACTCCGGAAAAGTGCAGGACGCCCAAATTTCGTTAAACAGCTGTAACAGAATATGAAGAGATTGAATTGGGAGATTTTTTTATAATGTTATTATGTAGGAGATCTGAGCCTGCGACCGTTTCCTTTAGAAGTTTAATACAGGCTTATATTTCGTCTAGAGGAACGTTTTGTTGTAGTCTTTAGAGCAATCGGGGGAAAGGTCAACCGGTAGCGCCTAGTGCGTTTGCAATTTCCCCTTTCCCCTTCAGACACGACCCATATCTCGAGTACAATTCCACTGTTTCGGATGAGAAATGGTTTTGGGCCGGATCGGCAATAGAAGAATAGGAAAGTGGTCGAAGCCATGAAGGCTATCGAGAGTTGACCATGAGTAGTCCAGAGAGAGAGCCATCGTTCAGAAGTAAGAAATCAGATTCCGAGATAAATTTTTCTGTTTTCCACGTGGATCCGCCCATAGACTTCCCCACAATGGGTTATGGGCGTTATAACAAGGTGGTAACAAGATGAGCCTTTGCAGTCACAGGGATAATGACAAAAGTATAGAACTTGCCGTTTCGTTTGTGCCTCACTAGAGCATTCCACCAAGAGTTCACCAGAATGGAACTTCGTGACGCTCTTGGCTTCACCTACTATTCCTTTCAGTGCTTTGCTCATAGCAAAGACACTGAGCTTAGCCACCTTTTCTCCAGGGTTGCTCATCACCTGAAATGGGGACCAGCTTTGTTTGGTAGTGGATCCCAAAAGAGTTGGGGCACCTGCTTCATCCAGACAAGGCTTATTGAAAAAATTGGGAGTTGGGGCAGTTTTAAGTAATAGTAAAGATTCCATAAAGAAAAGAAAGAGAGGTTCTGCTCTGGCGCGCCCCACCCACCACCAAGCCCAACAAGGGGACACTGCGCGGAAATCCAGCACAAAAGAGAGCGGAACGGAAGACAAAGCAAAATACAGAGAAAGGGCCTGTCCGTAGCAGACTTTTACTGTTTCATGCGCGACAGGCAGATGGTGGTAACCATTCTTTACACCCCTCCGAATGAGGGCCCCATTACCACACAGGCGGATTTAAATCAAAAGCTATATACAGCGGAAATATGACAAAGAAAAATTAAAAAATTAAGCCAATGATATTTCATCTTTTGTTTGTTTCTTGGTTGTTTTTTTTAACTAATACTAAGAGAAAAAATTAATCATTTGATTTTTGTTAACAAAACTTTCCAAATAAACATTTAAACAAATTTCAACCCAAAAGCGATAAATTTGAATGCGACATATTGAATTTTAAAAATACTTGTTAAAGAAGAGAACAAAGGAGGTATAACAATTGTGTCTTTTGATTCCTTGATATGTTCCACTGTTTAAATCTTAGGTATAAATTTAAATCTTAAAAAAGATTGTATTCATTTATATTTCATGCCTGATACAGCATTTGTTTACATCTTCAAAATTTGGAGGATAAAAATTATAAAAACAGAATGCAAAAAAAAACCAACACAGATCAATAAAGGATCTTGTGTCTCTCTTTTGAGATTCTGAGGTTTAAATCTTGGACAAGTAAAATCCACCTGCTAAGTTCAATACTAAAATTGATCACCATGCCTTCTATGACTCAATTTCTTTGGTTAGGGTGAGAACTATTTCAATTCATATGCCAATTATACTGACATTTCACTTATAAATTTCAAATAGAGGGGTTATATTGGGTTGATACGAGTTTTGTAACAATGGAATTCTCATTCTTTGATGATACCCTGAGCACTAAGCATTTTCCATGGTGTGTGAGTTTGTTCCATCCTTATAACTGTTCATATATTATGAAATTGAAAGCAAGAGTCTGCAGAGATAAAGAAGAGTGCTTGAAATTGAATCATTCTTTGCAGTCCAGATTTTGTCTATGGATCAAACTAAGAGTAATCCTAACTGATCAAATCATATTATATTCTTATGCCAAAGTGTACAAATAACTGGACTGAACTGTATGTGTAAAAAAAGTGCCCTTAACACGACACTTACCCCGGTCTCCCCAGTTGGTGTGCTGCAATAGTCCTCGTCAAACTCTGTCATCTTCAGCTTCATCACACGCCGCTTTGTGGCTAGAAAAACTGACCAGTCTTCCTGTACAGCATAGGAAATCAAAATGGCATTGATTGTCAACCTCAAAAACCCCAAGATTATATTGAAAAAAGCAATCTAGAGCTAAGAATATTGGGATATCATGTTGTTTGGCTTTGCATATATTTCTTTTTACTTCCATATATTTTTGCTTCAGACTGAGAATTTGAGAAAACTGAATATCTTTGTGACATCGTTCTTGTTGTGTGCAGATCAACAATCATGAAAAACAATTCACTTAAATTCAGTCAATATTGACTTGAGGCATTGACTTTGTACATTGTTATTTCCCTTACATCACCAGATAATTATTGTTAACATAGTTAAAAGTTTTTAATAACCATAATTATAGTGAAATGTTTTAGTTTACATATGTCTATACCTATAGTAGCCTTTCATCCTCTTAGTCTAAAATATCAGGTTATGTGAACATAGAGAACTAATTTTGATATCTATACCTCTAGTAGCGGTTCATCCTCCAAAGCCTCAGCTGCCTGAAAAATGACTTCCTCACGCTCCCTCTCATTGTTCCACTTAGACCAAGAGTACGCCATGGAAGAAGCTGTGAGCGCCATCTGCTGGTACGTCCGGTCCTCAATGAGGGGATGCTGCAGGTTTAATGGCCAAAGTGATGTAGGGATATACTGGTACTGTACTTAGTCGATGTAGATAATATTCCTATCAATGGGGCTAAGTTGTACTCTTGATTATTGATTTTAGAGATTATCTAAAGGGTGTTTGTAAATGACTTTAATCAAGTTTATAGATGAACACTGTGAAAAAACTAGCTTCGGGATTATGTAATTATATTTTTTTAGAATCTAGGTGCTTCAGAAGTTCTATACTGATTGAATAGTTATCAGGAATGATGGTAAAGACAAATGAATAAAGGAAATCTCAGTTTAATGAGTAATATTTCAAACAAAAATGAATTTCTTTCTTAATATTTCAAATAACACAACATGGAATCCAATCCATATCAACAAACAACAAAAGTTTTGGAAAAAACAACAACTTTGTTATTGTTTTTTTTTTGTTTTTTTTTATTACTACTCCACAATCTATTGTCTTCGGAATATATTCAAAACTAATTTTTTTCCTCAAATAGAGCTTTTTTCCACATCTTTTAGTGTTTTTTTTTACTCATGGATTTTTTTTTGGTTTCATTTAAACTTCATTTTGTTCCTTTCCTTGATTTTGAGATAAGTCTTAGTGATAATTGCTAATCAATTCAACTATCAAGGCAAAGATTGTATTCATTTATATTTCATGCCTGATACAGCATTTGTTTACATCTTCAAAAAATGGAGGATAAAAATTATAAAAACAGAATGCAAAAAAAAAACCAACAATGTAAAAACCCAACTCGATCAACTACCTTGCCAGGAACAGTTCGGGGAGATCTTCTTTTCTTCTGAGAATAATCATTTTTAAGATTTTAAGGTTATAGAAATGATATACTTGCACATTTAAACACATGTCTCACATATACAGAGATAAGAAAAAGAAAATGAATATTAGTTGTGGTCTTTAAAACATTTTAAAAGTCTCAAAACTCTTTCATTTGTAATAGTGGATCATATCTTGAAGTCAATGTAAAAAAAAACAACAACTAACATTGATCAACATTTTGATCATACCTTGTTTTGTATACTGACAAACTTTGAGGAGTCCTCATTTGGAAAGACATTCACTCCCGCTCCCTTCATCATCTGAAGACCACAATAGAAATTAGAAAAAATCATCACCATTGCACCGTATTGAGTAATGTTTTTTTTTAAATTTCAAATACAAAATTCCACGTACATATATTTGACTGCGTATGCTTTGCTTTGTTCCTGTAATTTTTATAACATTCAATACCCCACAAATCTGTTTTCAATGGTGGTGATTGAGTTCTCCACTTCATACACATTCTTGGAATGCATGACTGTTTAAACATAGTATATTGAAACCGGGAAATTTACATAAAATTTTCCCTTACAATAAAGTGAGTAAGGTTTTTTTACGGCATGTCAGCACGGTAACGGCTATGTTGTGCCCATTACGTCCTAAGGCAGTTAATGCATTATTCTAGTAGCAACGGTGACTCCTTTATCTTTCTGAATAGTAAAAGCATTCAAATTGTGCGTAAAAGGTTTGGTTAAAAGTGAAGGGTATATACGGTAGTTTAAAAGATCCATGTGTAGGATAATCACAGTTAAATTTTATTATATACGCCAATGTCCTTCAGGTACCTAAGAAGGCGCTGAGGGCTAACATAAATAAATACCAAACAGAGAGTAAAAGATTTTCCTAAGTTATTTGGATTGCTACCGCCTGTAGAGTAGAGTTGAGAAGGATAGGTCTGCGAGGAAGAGTATTTTTGACACAGATAGTAGTACCACCGCTTAAACCATCCGCACCACCGCTGTGGTGATGATAGGCAGAAAGGCCTCGGATGTTAAAGTCAGGGAGTAGTTTAGAATAGTTAAATACTTTTCAATACTAAGAACATTGTTTTGCTAGTACAGTAAAGGTACCTATCCCACAAATATATCATTCAAATTTTGTTCTTTCCACCTGGGGCAGTCTTTTGAATCTGCCTCATGTGGGTCATGGCAGCTCAGACAGCTGGGATTGACTGCACAGTCTTTCCCAGAGTACCCTCCCTTGCCACGGCGCAAAAACACTGCTGAGCGCCTTCAATTCGTTTGGCTATGGCCAAAACGATGGCATTTGAAACAGCGCATCAGTCACAGAATGTAAGGAGTAACTTTGAGTGTTAGGTACCCCACTCTCAAGGATGTCGGTGGCGACGTTGAGTCGAAGGTTAGGACAAAAGTATTGGTAGGGAAATGAATTACATAGAGAAAGAGAAAAGTAGAAAAGAAAAAAAGGTAGAGTGAGATAACAAGAAATAACAGAAGTATTTTATAAAAATGAAAGGGAGATAAATAGGGCACAGTAGAGGGGAAAGAGCAAAATTATGAGACAAAGCTTAAAAATATATTTCTACACTACTAAATTGATTTATCTATAAAGAAAAACTAGAAACTTGACAAAGACAAGAATACTTTTTTTCATAAGTCAGACACATCAGAGTGTAACATGTTGAGACAATCCCTTTTACCTTGATAAGCTCAGCAGGCGTGACCCATTTTCCCCTGATAGACTCAAGTTCAGGTTTGTCCTTTGGTTGACTTAAACAACACAGGGCATCCTATTGTGAATAAACAGATTTTTGTATACAAATTACACATCTCATAATGTTTAATAATCATGATGAGTCCCCTCGCTTACAGTCCCATATTTTCATTGTAAACATCAATTTTTCGTATTTAAAAGTAAGCGAATTAAAAAAAATATAATCTTTGAATAGTTTTGCATGCCAAGGCAACAACAGCTTCCCATCAATTCCAGCCAAGATTATCAGCTAAGGATCAAACCTCAAAGCACTGCTGTTCAGATTCAGAGCTCTATCAGTTGATCAGTCTAGCACTGAGTAACAGTCCTGATATCCAGGGAAACTTCCATTTTACATATGAGATCAAAATACGGATTGAAAATACAGAATGTAACTTAAAAAATACATGGAAACCAACGGATAGCACAATTTAAAAAACAAGTTCTTCTTTCAATTTAAGCAAAACGTTAAATGAATAGAATAAATTAGTTTTTAATTGTTTACTTTGTTCATTTCATGTTGGTTGATGATTTTTTAGTGTTTACAATTAAAAAAAAAACCAACAAAACTCTGTTGCTTTCATTGACATGAGTGATGAAGATGAACAGAATCTACAACGCTTTATGCCATGTTAAGCTCTGAATGTGCATTATTTCCTCTGGTATAAAATGTCTTTACCAGGAATGCTTACTAACAAGAACAGAACTGAAGAGGTGCAAGTGGCACAATGTGAAAAAGTTGATTTAACTCATAACAGAATTAAACTGAAACATCCATGTGTATCAAATGCTTCATTCTTTACGACTTTGTTTATCTATAAGTAAAATTCTCAACTTCATTTCTGCATCAAGCAGGAACATTAAATTTCCTTTCAATTTCTTTTGCCTTATCAAATGAAAAAAATAATGAAAATTTTTTTATCTACCTTGATCTCAATCTCAATCTCGACAATAGCAGCAATGATGGTAAGCACAGCACTGTCGAGCTTGTGTGGTCTCAGCTCCCAAGACTGGAACGGCATGTTGATGTGAGTGTCCTGGAGAAGGCACATTGTGCCAAAATGGGTCGTCTTGAAAGAAAATGTGTGAGCACCTGATTGAGAGAAAAAACAAAATTTGAATGATATATTTGTGGGATAGGTACCTTCACTGTACTGATAAAACAATGTTATTAGTAATGAAAAGTATTTAACCATTCTAATAGCCACTATTTCCAACAGTCATTTCCCTCATTACTTCATGTATTTACGCTATCAAGTTTTAAAACACTCAGCGATCCCGAACATTTATTATCCATCATACGCAATAGATGGAACAAAATTCTAAGAGTTAGGGACATCAAAGCTCAATGAGTGAACTAGCTACGCCATATGTCAGCAGGTAAAGCGGAAAAACCTGAATACAATGCCAGAAGCGACTCACATTCACATCCTTCCACATGAGTCAGCAATGTGACACAAAAATAAGTGGAGTATCATGTTCAAACTTGAGAATAAAACCCAATACGTAGAGCAATTCTTGTCCATGTTCTCTATCTGTGACGATATGTTGGGCCACCAGACTGACGTTTGAGCCAGAGCATGACATTTGGAGACACCAAGGTGGCTTAAGTGTAATTTGTTGAGCACTGTTACACGCATGTTGGTGGGAATCACAACACAGTCATTGAAGAGGAGAATATCATATATATTCACCCAGTACTGATAAAGGAGAGGATTTTGAGTGATGAATGCTAGCCAACCTGTTTGACAGAAGTTGCAAACTTTGATTATCTTAGGATCGGCTTGCTGCTGGGTGCGAATTTCGCGAAGTTTGCTAAAAGACGTTGGCAAGCTATCCATAGATTGCCGCGCCATGATAGCTTCATTGTCGATAAGAGCAATGTCGGCTTCAGATGGAGCACTAATAGGAGCATGAGATTAGAGTATATCGGCGGTGATCTGCTGCTTACCAGATATATGAACGACCTCAGGCCTAGAGCGCATGAGTCGGAGTCTGAAACACAGTATCTGAGGTGGCAACTTTTGCAACTCCTTAGTTGTAAGAAGAGGAACGAGAGGCTTTTGGTCAGTTTCAATTGTGTAGTCAGAACCGAGGATGTACTCGCTGTATCTCTCAGAGGCCCACGTTGTTGCAAGCGCCTCTTTCTCGATGACTGCATAATTTTTCTCTGCAGATGTGAGAGATCTGGAGATAAAGCTGACCGGCCTCCGGGAACCATCGGGTTGAACTTGAATGAGGACAGCGCCTAGACCTGCATTGGATGCATCTGCTGCGATGATCGTTTTTCGTCCCGCGCAATAGTGAGCGAGAACTGGTGTAGAAATGAGTCTCTCCTTGATGCGTTGGAAAGACGTTTCCTGTGCGTGATCCCACATCCACAGGGAGTCTCGTTTCAAAAGTTGACGAAGAGGCTCTGTTTGTGAGGCCAGCTCGGGTGTGAACTTCGCAAGCTGGTTTACCATACCCAGGAAACGTTGCCACTCAGTTATGGTTATAGGTGCAGGAAAGTCCTCGATGGCTTTGGCTTTCTGAGGATCTGCACGAATGTTCTGTGTATCAATGATGTGGCCAAGGAACCGATTTTTGACTGAGAAAATTCACATTTCTAGTTGAGGGTTAGTTCTTCTACCTGGCAACGGCATAAAACAGTTCTTACGAGTTCATCGTACTTTGAGTCTCTGAAGAATGGATTAAAATATCATCCATATGGCATATGACGCCATCAATGACCCTCAGGATCTCGGACATCCGTCATTGGACAATTTCTGTGGCAGACAAGATTCAAAAAGGAAGACAACTCATACAAAATCTCCCAAAGGGTGTTAGGAAAGTGGTAAGAAGCCTTGACTGAGGGTCGAGGGGCATCTGCTTCTAGCGTCTAGCTTTGTGAAGATCTTTGAGCCTGAGTAATGTGCTAGATCTTTGTCAACAGAGCTGAGAGGGTAGACTTCTCTGAGCACAGCTTTGTTGAGGGCTGTGAGGTCCACGCAAATTCTGACTGATTTGTGGTCTGCCTTTGGGACCACGACTATACCGGAGCACCACTCGGTTGGTCCTTCAACTGGTGAAAGGTGTGAATGTCGAGCATCTGTTGGATCTCAGCGTTTACCTTGTCCATCAGGGGACCATCAGGGGATGAGGGACCTTTTGTGGTGTGTAGATGCTGACAGGCTGGATACAAGGATGCAGTTTGATTGAGTAAGGATCCTTCAGTTTTCTTAAGCTCTTAAAGAGTTTAGAGAACTCTGCTTTGAAGTAAGCCTTGTTGTTAGGTTGTGGAGTCTGGCTACCAGTCCAAGTCTTAAACAAGCAGATCCCACTAGAGGGGCTCCTGAATTTTTCTATACTTGTATTTAAGAAAGGCATGGAAGAGGCCCATGACATGGAGTGGAGTTATTATTATTATTATTATTATTATTATTATTATTATTATTATTATTATTATTATTATTATTATTATTATTATTATTATTAACGGTGTTGTTGTTGCAGACAGTTATTACAATCTTTTAGTGTGAGCTTATATTTGTACTTTTTTTTCTTTCTTTTTTTATATTGAAACTGCCACTTTGCCTGACTTGATTTTTAAGACACGAGCCGCCACTGCCTTTAACACTGACTTAGGTAACTCCAGGGCCTTAGGTGCCAAGGAAACATATTATCTGTCGAAAGGTGGGATGAGACTTTGAACCTTATTCCTAGATCTTGAGAGTACTATTTACCTGTATATGAAATGCAGGCATGGCAACTGTGTGTTTTATGGCACCAGAGAAAGAGATACAAAGAGGAGAAGAGAGACTTGTTTAGTTCTGTTGTATATTGGTTCACTTACCAATTGGCGCTCATCTGTTTACTTGTTGATGGAAGAAGAATATTTCATGCACTTCGTAATTCAATGTACCCTAAGCTTTGAATCATGTGATTTAAATGAATTGTCTATTGTGGGATAAATATAAACCTTGCTTGAATGTACAGTCATAGTGTAAATGATAATTGTCATGTTGATAACATCTTATAGCTTTCATATAAGTTGATTACTTATACCTGTGTATGATATAATTATTTCAGAAGCCTCCTGGACCATTAATAAAATTGAGCCTGCGTTAGCTTTTAGGAGTCTTCAGGGTGAAAAACAAGATTGATATATTGACTTGTGTGAACCTTTGAGACCCAAGAGCTCTACTGATCTTAACATTACGCTTGTGTTGTACACTTCATTCAACAAACTTTGTGACACTACATTGGTGTATATTTTATGGGAGGACTAGAAAGGTTTAAACAAAGGCACATTGGCAGAGTGAAAAAAAATGAGCAGTTTAAATACAAAAGGTTTATGGTTGAATAATCAATTTGATTAAAAAAAAGTATTACCTTCATCAAATTTCAAATCTGAAAAGCCATTTGTAGACCAGAACTTTCTCTTTTCATCCCACCTGGCAACCTGTGGCTCCTCCAAAAACAAA
Organism: Elysia chlorotica; assembly: GCA_003991915.1. Classification (NCBI taxonomy): domain Eukaryota; kingdom Metazoa; phylum Mollusca; class Gastropoda; family Plakobranchidae; genus Elysia; species Elysia chlorotica. Next base: position 60,430 of record RQTK01000859.1, read on the forward strand.
ACATCTGCTGGTAAACTGTAAGGGACATAGAAAGTGTTTGATTATCTCAATCATGACCAAAAAAAAAAGCAACAACACACCCTATCTTGTTTATTGAAACAAATAGCAATGTAGTACAGTCAAACCTGCCCATGGCGACCACTGAAAATCATAGACAAAAGTGGTCGCCATGGACAGGTTGTCCTCTTGGGCAATAGAGATCATTTGGGTACTTGCAACATTTTCTTACAAGGCAAGTACAGGATTAACACACAAAAAAAAAACTTTTTCGAGTTCCCAAATGCATTGGGTCAAATGGTCGGCAGTAGTATCCAAAGCCAGTTTATGCCCATTTCAATTGACAAAATATTTAACAAAATTAGATCCATACTGTTACAGTTAACATAATGTTTATTTGCAATCACTAAACTCTCTGTTTTCCATATTCCTCTACAGGCCTACCATATTCAACTAGAGCAGTTCAGATCGGCTTTATTTGTAGGCACAGATCTAGACAAACACCTTTATGTATGCACCCACTCTACTACGGCCATCATTCTGTCATTCTGTTGTTTGTTTTTTTAGCGAGAACAAAGTCCCACCATACCCCGCATTTGTCTTTAAATTACTCTCTCTCTCTCTCCTGACACTATTTTTTCTTTCTGTCTTTCATTTTCTAGTCACTTTCGTTCATAATCATCTTTATCGTCTCTAATAGTTTTTCCTTCTCTCAATCCTATTTAAGCTTAGATTCCTTTTATTGAAAAAAGTTTTCCTCATGACCATGCTCCGTACACTCACACAGAACGGCCCTTGAAGGCACTACATGTGCTTTGCAGCCAGACCCACAAGCTCTATAACCTGTGGCCTGACCATCCCTCCGACCCAAACCTCTCTCTTATTTACATTTGTCACATGCAGCTTTCCCTTAATGCAAGAGAAACACTGGCAAAGTCTACAGTACCCAATGTGTACCAATACACATTTCTCCCTCCTCACCACCCCTCCCTCTTTTATGTACGCACTTATTTCATAGAACGGTCAGCAGGGCAGGTTCGACTGTATATGGCGCATAAAGAGTACATTTATTTTCAATAAGAGTGATGTAAGGAAAAGGAATATAAGAATCTAAAGCATTTACATGTAAACAATTAACTTTTTTTTTTAGGCATCAGATGAAGAAGAACTGTGTTCTTTTATAACAACTTATTCTGTGAATAAAATAATGTATTCGATCTTTAAATTTAACACACATAAAATTTGACTAAACAAACAAAATACATCTCCAAGCTAATGTCTGATAAACTATTCTGTCATGTTTACTTTGATCTTTAATCATCATAACTAACATTTATGTACACTTAAATAAACGGAGTCAAGATCACATACATGTAATGAGTTCAATAGACATCTTATTTATTAAATAGAGATCTTATTTGAAAGATAAAAAGCTAAAGATTAAAAGATCTGTAACAATTTTTACTCTATCTTTATTGATTCAAGAGATATGCATTTTGAAAAAAAATTAAAATAGTACAATTTCATGAGCATTGCTGGCAAAAAACAGTGACTCTGTAGAGCTAATACCAGAGCTGTCTCCGTGTCAGCTCATACAATGTATACACAAAATGTACCACTGACCTTAGAGAGATAGTGATGGGTGGCTTCTCATCTTTCTTGTCTTTGTTCTTGTCTTTTTCTTCTGGGTTAGGTGGGGGATCAGCGCTGTAGTCCATGACTTGGATTGCTGGCGGATCCACCACTATCCACAGACATACAATCAAATTGATGTTTGCAATAACAATATTATAGTCTGAAACTAGAATCTCCTTGAAACTTACCAAATCTGTCAAAATCAAATTGAGGTGATCATTTTTATGTATTTCATTCATTGCATTAACCTTTCCACATAGCATGATTCTGTGAAATTGAAATGTGTGAGGTTCAATGCATAGATTTGCTAGCACAAGAGCATATAAATGCCCACACTAAAAGTGTATTGTTATGCAAAAAGGTTGATGATGCTTTTAAGATGAAATTGTATTTGTTCTGTGACATTCATATCAGGATTGTGTACATTCTCCCCTTACAAACAAGTATTCAATAGAAAAAATACTAATTACAGTACTTTTATACATATAAGAAATATTTTTAATGCAATTCAAATAAAACTTTATTTCAATAATAATTATTGAAAGTGTAAATAACAATACAATTCATAACAATAAGTCTTCCTCAGGTTAATTAAACGTAAAAAAGGAAAAAATCTTAGGCTCCTACATAATTCTTTCATTTATGTGTTGTAAGACTCACATGTTGTGATTGTCCAGCTGCCGACAGTTTTGGGCTGAGGTGGCATTTGAAGGAGGTTGACATGGAAGATTCCGCCGAGAACATCATTGGCTCTCAGGTCGATAATGTCATCTTCCTCATCAAAGTCCTCATACTCTGGTGGCTCTATGAGATAAAAATATTAAGTGATCAAAAGGTTAAATAGAAGAATAAACCTGAAAGCAAGATCTATCTTTTACATAACAAGGGCAAAAAAAGAAGAGGAGACCTGATAATATGATTGATTTGGATCAAGATCCAACCCACACATTCTACGTGGCACCCATTTGCCTTCCTAAGACAAGACGAGTCATTCATTTACCCAACATATTAAAAGACAAAATATTCTGATCCAAGAACTGAACCAACAAAGTCTAAAAGAGTCGAATAAAATACAATTTATTTAAAACAAGTTTTAAAGTGTGTCTTGTGAAATTTCAAATTATCTGTGGTTAGTTGATCAGTGAAATCTATTTACACATCTTTAAACTTTAAAAAAATTGCAGTTTTATTATGGGCATTTTTATCAGAACCGTTCAATTAAAGTCTCATTTTCTATCAATGGATTCATATTTTAAAATGGGAAAGCACAGTTTTACATGAATAACTGATACAGGAAAAACTTTGTATCAAAAGAAATAAACTCTCCCTCTATTAAAAAGTTGTAATAAAATTATTTTATTCACACAAGATAATAATATGCAAATTATTTGATAAAGACAGAAAAATGAAGAATATCTGTTCAAGTTATTCCTATGGGAAACATTCTTCAAGTTGACCTGGTGTTGGAGGATCTTCATAGTCTTCCTCTAGGACTTCCTCTTCCTCCTTCTCCTCTTCTTGTGGCTCACCATCCAAATCTCCTCTCAATGCAGCCATGAGGTCCTGAAAAGTAAACAATTTACCACAATAAATGGAAAGTCCTGTAATAAATATCATAAAAGTATTTGTTAAAGATAATCACAGTAATGATAATAATAATAATAATAATAATAATAATAATAATAATAATAATAATAATAAAGTGCATTTATATAGCAGCTTTCCCATAGTGTTGCTCAAAGCGCTTTACATTTGTTTAAATCAAGCAATTGATAAAATACATTTTGCTAAAATTATAGGTGTAAATACAGAATACACAGAATCATAATAAAGTTCTAGTTTATAGCTCATGTAATAAAAGTGGTATAATACATAAACATTCAGAATCATTGTAAATAATTAGCAAATAAATCGTATTATAAAATCACTACAATGAAATAAATGATCATGGAGAAAGCAGATGACACATAACAAGCACAAGCATACATTTCTCAGTTTTAGGTTAAAATAAATTTATGATTAAATAATTTGTAAAATAAAGGAGGTAGCATGTGTAAATACTCAGATTAAAAAGACAAAGGACTTATAAATAAATGGTACAGTAAAATTGTTACACAGAATATACTATAATCATATTAACTCCATTAATGAATTAATAGCTATCTAAAAGAGATTAAGATTATTTAAATATCTTATTATTCATATTATCTAATAGCGTTAGGATTATGACTTGTTTAACGAATTAGTTTAGCTTAGCATAATTAACAGATATTTGAGCTAACAGAAACCAAAATTATAAGAAAATTGTTGAGACACAGGAATGTGGTAATGATGTAAATAAGACTTAAACAAATATTAATTATAGAATAAAATCAATAAATTCAATGGTGCATACAATCTCTGTTTCTTCTTTTTCTTTCTCTTCCTCTTCTCCCTCTTTCTTTTCCTCATCTTGTTTTTCTTCATCTCCTTCTTCTCCCTCTTTTTTGGTTTCTTCCTCAGGAGGCGCCTCTTCTATAACTGTAAAGAATACACATATAAAAAAATATTACCAAAAACACCCGCATATTAAAAATATTGCTGATTAGTATGAATAAAATTTGTATACTGAGGATGTACCAATCTCTCTTAAAGCATATATTTATAATACCTTTCTGTCCATGATATTTACCCTCTTCTTTTTTCTTTCTGCGTGGAATAGCAGCTTTGCTTGTTGGAGAATAGTGATCAAACTTTGTCAGCATGACACGAACAGCACAGTCACTTAGTCCTAGCACTCTTGGAATGTCAAAGGTGAAGTGGAGGTCAGAAAATTCAAAAGACCGCACTCTGAAAAAGAAAAAGAAAAACAATAAATTTGAATTCAATCCTTAAATACATTCACCTCATAGAATATGTATTATAACCCATTATGAGATTTCAACTCTAAGATCTGTTTCGTTATGTTTTACTGCACTTGCTTTGTCTCATATCTACTTGCTATCTAAATCTTCTTTTTTTCAGAAGTATAAACACTTCTCTCTATACAAAAAACATCAATCAATCCTCACTCATTCTAGCGCGCTCTTCTTTTATATACACAGAGCACAGATCTATTCTAGAAAATTCTAGGCCTAGAAGCTTGTAAAATTTCTGGAATTTTAGATTTCATGATTATTATATAACACTAGGCCTACACGCCAATCGCACAACCCAAGGCCTCTCCCTTGTGTGCGCACTATTTTATTTAAATTCCAAAAGTTTGCATAGGCAAAAGCTATTATATTGAGATGGAAGATGTGTAGATCAATACAAAAAGGTGTTAGCACAAAAGCCTAGCGTATCAACCCGCACAACATGTGTGCAGCGTTATAGGAAAAGGCTAATTGAACTTCGAGTAATTTCTAGTACTTTCTTCAAGCCAGTCGCAACCGATTTGGTGACCACTACTGTGTAGCAGCCTACGCGCAAGAAATGTCAAACCCACCTTGGATTTTTCATGAGGTTCCCCCAGACCCCCAGGGCTACGTCCTGGTTGCGCACAATGTGCTGAAGGTTTCCCGTCTCACTGTCAGCCAGCTGGGTTGCGTCACAGAGCACTTGAAGAGAGGCCAAGTCTAGTTTTGTGCTCACAACATTCTCCAACTCACTGATTGTCTATGCGAGCAAAAGATGGTGCAGATACATTAAAATAGAATAAGATAAAAATATCTTTATAAAAGAAAGTCACTGAATATGGTCAAATAATGCAGATTACTATAAATGAGCTTGGTCTTTCTTTTGGGGAGTTATTTGTCTTAAATTTAAATTGATAACTGATTCATCAAATATCAAATATGACGATATGATTGACTTAATAGTGATTTTTAAAATTATTTTAAAATTTCCTAACAAATTGAAGGTAGGTCTTTTGCTTGTCTTCAAAATAAATGTTTTATCTGGTCCCAAATTTTGGAAAGCGGAGCAATTTTTGTTTCTTTTCCTCACTATATTTTGCTTTTGATTCATTCAATAATAATTTTTTGTTGCAATTTTATACCAGTTTCAAAATTTGTGTAGGTGACAAGTAAAATCTATTTTACAGATTTTGTTGTTGTTATTGTTAATATAAAATAATTTTAATCCCAAATTCCTGTGTTATTAAAACAACAATTTTAATTTAAAAATGTTCTTCAGAAAACAATTAGATGGGGAAAAATGCATTTTATCATTAAGATGATTAGAATTCAAAAACACTTCTTGAAAAAATAGTTTGATACTGTGAGTAAGTGATTAGGTGATAAATGCTGCTTTCATTTCAGGGTTGTCTCAAAAGAGACTTGATACAAACATAACAGTAATTTATTATGCTAAATGTTCTAAATTAGAGAACATTGGTATTGAATTTATTGAAAAAATGTTTTGATTGTGGAATACTTTTTTTTACAATACAGCAAATCTACTGAAAATTCATACAAGATTTTGTCAACATGGCCAGAATGTAACAATCATAGAGTTTTTTTGGGTTTTTTTTATTCCTGTGGCTCATTCTTTCGATTATTAAATTACCACAGAAAGTTTTTGAAAATCATATTTATCCTCAAAATACAATCAATACATAAAAAAGTGCAATGAGAGGAGAATATCAGGTCCCACATGTAAGAATTTCGGTATGCAGAGACTTGTTCATAAATTGACAGAATTCGTTTATAATTTTTTTATTTATAAAACATAAAATAATGTAATAGGAATGGTTCTTTCATGTATCCAATATTAAAAAAAAAAGAATTACCTGGGCGGAGAAAAAAATAAAACGAAACGAATACAAGACTAGAATTAGACTGGTTTCAAATGACAAGACACATTTGGGAATGGTATTTGTACCTATTGACTATGGGTTGGATTAAAAATGACTAAAACTTTGGTTTAGATAATTGCAGAAAAGGTAGAAGAAAATCAAATGATACTAAGTACTTATTTCATTCACTGCGCATTCTCACACCATACAAAATCATTTTTCAACCTTAACTAAAACTACCAAGCAGTGGTCTCAGATAAATGATACATTTGAAATTAAAATGTAATAGCAGCTCAAAGACAATATCCCACAAAGGTCAGCTGTGAGTAAATTCTATGTGCTTATATACCCATTATTATCCCTAAAACTTTGAAAACTGTAAATGTTTGACTCAAAGAGAAGGAAAATTGTCGCCAAATACACTGCACACTATGTTCACATTTAAAACTGATCCTCAACACAAAGCAAATTGAATAAAAGACTTATTTCATAAGAAGTTTTATGCGCAGATTAATCAAAAAAGGTAAACAACACGGTAAATAACAAAACTTAGTCTGACTAGTTGTGAAAAGTGAACCTTTGTTAAATTCAGCAATCAGTTCCGTGGTCAGTTGATTGTGAATTACAGTTGTTTTTTTGTTTTTGAAAGAGAGAGAAAGAAGAGAGAGAAAGAGAGAAAGAGAGAGAGAGAGAGAGAGAGAGAGAGAGAGAGGAGAGAGGAAGAGATAAGGAAAAGAACAAGAGAGAGAGTGAGAGAGAGAAAGAAAAAGCGTGCACCCATTCATAATCTGTTAACAATTTAGTGATTTACAGACTTTTGTTGAGCAGCCGAGAGGATAGGTGGGCGGATTTAGAAAAAATCGCTGCCCAGCGGAGAGTTTTATTTGAGGGGGGGCCTTACTACGGGGGGAGGGGTTTAGGTTCGTTGGTTAACACCTCAATGTAAAACTCTTTGAGTTTCCCGACTGTAGCCCCACAAGCAATGTGAGTCTGCGTGACAAAGAGATGGCGGAAGGAGGATTTCTCTGATCTTCTTACATGGCTCTAGCCTACTCTACCATTTGTAAAGGTTCACAATCTCGTGTATGTTTTACCCTCCACCTACCCACTCCTCCCACCCATCTGATCGCTTGTATTCAGATACATGCGCCGCTTTTATCAGTCTTAAATCACCATAGAAATAATCACCATGCTGAGGAAGTGAAAAGTGATAAAATAATGTGTTAGCTTAACAAATTTTTTTTAATGATATTGAAGCCAAAAGCGGGTGGGTAGGGGTGTTTATTAAATAGAAATAATTATGTTGCATAGGAGTGGATTGGTACACAGAGACCACTGTGCGTGACTTCTCAGAGAGTAATCTTGCAAACAATTGTAGCATGACAAGGCGCACCTGCCCATTCATATAAGGCTGATTAATTCCATCAAAGCTAACAAGAGAAAATGAGAAACGTCTAACATTATCAAGCTTTGACATAAAGCAAACAAACCTCATTGTAGAGCGCAACATCTTTCTCAACAAGTTGCTCTAGTGGAGTGTCCTCAAGCAAATACTTCAGCTCAGCAATCAGCTGCAACAGTAACATCACAATTAACAGGAAAAGAAAACAGTTACATGGTATGATACAAGTATTGAGAAAACAGGCCAAAAAATGTAGCTGTAAAGAAAGTTATATGATATGTAATAGAGAGAATCTTTGTCTTTGAGTTTCAAGTCTTCTTTTTTTACAAACTTAGTTGATTTTGCTTAATCTCTTGTTCCTTTTTTCCAGTTGTTTTTTTTTAAAGAAATGATTTGTTTATAGTGGTTAAGTTAAAAATGTTCAATATTCCTGCGTGCAAAGTCCTATCACAGAAAAACTTTTCTTTTTTTCTCAAAATGACTTAATTATCAAAGAGACCATGTATAATTGAAATTGATCAAAACAACCTTCTTCAAGTTATAGTTTTGAAAACATGAATGCATATTTTTAAACATAACGATATAAACCACCTTTTTTTTCAGTCAGTAAAGTTTAACATAATAAACTTTTGCCCATCATAACGATTATAAGTCAACAAAAATAGAAGAATACAAACCGATAAATCGAGCTGGCAGTCTTTAAGCACTGACTCAGCATCATTGCGGGAGTTGTCCTCCAAGCGCAGATTTATGTACGTGTTGATTTCCCCCTGGTTTACCGGGTCAGGTGATCCATCACAGCGCATGTAACGAGACCACTGTAAGTAAAAAGTAAAAAACTTCCGGTTTGTATCCGTCCGGACAAAATATTTATACAGTTACACATATGCTAAGAGATATCACAAAACAAAAAATGTTCAGAATTTGCATCTAGCTAAATGAGCTGAGATTTTAGAACAGCATGCATCTTTTTCATAATTAAAGGATAGATAGATATTCAGAGAAAATCATGGAGAGAAAGGTACAGAGATTAACAGACAGTTAAGGAAATCACTAAATTATATTGCAATTTAACAACAAATCCAAGTTAAAATAGACTGAACAAAAACAAACAAAAAGTAAGAAAGAGAGAAAATTTGAACTAGTGGAACTAAAAAACAACACAATGATAGGGCAAATTTTAAGGCAAGATGTTTACAGGTTGAATGAAAATTCCTTTTCTTTTCCTTTTTCTCTTTATTGTAATAAAAAGAATAAAAAGAATATAAAGAACAGCATGAAAGAAAATAATTTGAACTGACTTTGGCTTGTCGTCTGCGCTCCTCATTCATTTGATTCAGTTTTTCACGATTTTGCTCAAGAATGCTGTTCAGTTCTTCCATATCATGCTTGCGCGTCTTGCGCTCCTGAGATAGAAAAGTACATCAGAACAGATAAAAACCACATGGACAGGTTATGGCAAAATTACATTCACTTTCTTTCTTTCTATTTTGTGTGGTTTTTTGTGTATTTTTGAAGGGTGAAATGGGCAGCAATATACATTGGAAATTGAAGAGAAGAGGGCTAAAGGTCTGAATCTCAGCTAGTGCCCTCGTCTCCAGATATGTTCTCGTGGAAACCTAGGGTGTAAAACTAATCAGAGACTTCTTTTCCATCTAGCAATCAGAAATATCACTGGACAAAGAATTTTTGTAAACAGCTTTTTAAAATAATTTCAATTTCTATCAGAATAAGATGATAGCTATGTTTTATTTCTAAAATGCCTGAATGAAAACTATATAGTGGTCAACGCTTCTGCACTAAGTGTCATTCTTATCAATCTCATCCTAATATGTTTTGAAGGCCTACTTAGCAATTTATACAGATGAAACACAAACTATGAAACAAATCAACTTTTTCATGCCTTTTAGGCATGACATGCTATGACTTTCGTTTTCCCATCACAAACTAATTCAAAACAAATACTAAAGAAAATTACAAACAAATGTATTTTTATGTTCCAAATACAAAAATGTTCATGCCCACATGAAAAAAAGGCAAACACATACCTCATTTTCAAGTTTGGTTCTTTCAACTGCCATTTCAGCCTCCTCTTTTTGCTGTTTTTTCACTTCCTCAAGGGCTTGAAGCCTAGCCGCCTCTAAAACAGCAGAGGGAAAAAAACAACATAAAATGTTGCTTGTCAGAAGAAGAACTAACTAACTTGTTGATATATAAAACGATTTATTGAAATTTATAACAAGCCAGAAATTATAGTTGAGTTAGTCTATGAAGATTTTGGATTTTGCAATGTTAAATATATAATATGATACCAATAAGCATCCATATTCATCGAGAAAAGAGATAATTATTGATTTAAAAACATATATACATGTATATAAATATACTTAGTATTGTACAATCATTCCGATTCTTTAATCAAAAATACTTTGAAAAAAAAATAGACATAAGGAAACCACTGTTGTTCCAACATTATTATTCTTGCTTGCCGTATTTAGAACTATATTACAACATGATTATGAAAAATATCAAATACTATCTGGAAAGGAAGAATGTTTAACAAAATATGACAACAATTAACCAAAGTAGAGTTCGCAAATGAAATATTCATATACTTCACAAAAAAAGCATTTATTTTTTTTTTTACATTTTTGCTCTTCATAAAATAACCGGATTCAAAAACAAAGACAAAAAAAAGAACAAAAACAACAACAACAAAACAAAAACGATTTATTTTCTTCACCACCTGGTTAACATATCAAGATCACATGGTTATTTTTTTGTTTTGTTACATTTATTAATACAGGTGAATTACAATTAAAAAAATAAAACAAAACGTGAGGGGGAAAAAACGTGCAGATTATACATGTATTTCACCCCATAAAAAGAGACAAAAAAAAAAGAAATTGAATTAATAGAATTTAATTTATTCTTCAGCAAATTATCAAAATCAAGCTGATTGTTTCTACAAAGTCTTTTAAAAATGTGCCTCCTCCTGAAGAAACTTGATCCTTCTCTTTTTCATAATTGGTTACTTTAAAAAAAGCTTAGCCTACTAACAGTGATAAGAACGGTCAAACTTGAAATAAAATAGAAGAAAAACAATTAGTTTACACAAGAAAAATATAGCTAGAGTGAAATTCCTCGCAAAAATCTACAACAGAAGTCCATAAGGAAAGTTTTAAATGTGTTCAACGTTTTAGTCATGTTAAGATAAAAAGCAATTTTTTTTAAATTCTAAAGGATATGCTGTGTGATTTTTTACAAGATCAGTTTCATTTGTGGTTTGTATTTTGTTGATTTGATAGGGAACAAAACAAAAACAAACAAAAATTAAGATGAAAAAAATTGAATGAAAAAGGCATTTCCTCATAAATATTTCCATTTGCTTTATGAGCTCATTTGTGGTTGTAAAACCAATATTCCAATGAACCATGAAACTGGTTATTATTAACTGGTCATGGCTAGTCTATGTATCTCAAAAAAGAGGTGTGTGAGAAATATCCAGTTTTGTACCGTAGAAATGAGTTTCTGTGTGAGTGATGTCCCAACAGGAAGTAGGATACTCACCTCGCTCGGCCGGAGTGCCAAAAAAGTCACTTGGCACTAGTTGTAGGATCACGCCATTGCGCAACACTACAAAATTGTCCTCTGGATTTTAATTTTCACATTATTTGGTTAGTAGATGAACTCTATTTAAAGGTTAGATTTTACATGTGATAGAAATAATGCTTTAAAAATATTTAGTGCTGGCATACAATCATACAAACACAGGTAAATGAGAGTGAGAAGCCAAAGAATGCGATTGCTATAAAAGTTAAATGCAGCTACATACTTTGAGTACCTCTTACAATGCAAAGCTTTTCTTTCATTTTTTGTTGTTGTTAGTGTGTAATTTGATTGCCTAGTATATCTGTTTATAATTCTTTTGTTTTTGTTTTTCAGAGATTCGTATACCTTGTCACTTTTTGATGACAGGTCTGGGAATATGATTACCAACTGCTTATAGAGAAAGCAAAATTGATATAGTGCAGCAAAATATTAAATTTGATTGTTCACGTCTTACCTTCTTCCATTTGTTTCTTTTCAAGGTCCTCTTTCTTCATACGTTCTTTATCTGTCTTTGACATTTTGCGCTTCTTGGCCTAAAATAAACATGAAATTTTGGAAAGGAATGCACAAAATTATCAGAATTATTTAAATGAATTAATGATCAAAACATTGTAAGAATAAATATTATAAAGTTATGACAAAATGAAGTTTTAATTCCTTTTTTTCTGATATGAAAATGAAATACTTCATAACATATTTTTGTTCATTAAAATTGCATAAATGATCCATTTTAATAAGTCTTATGTTCCAACTTTAAAAAGTTCTTTTTTTTTGTTACTATGCTTTACATGTTGATTTGAATTTTTTGTTAAGCTTTATTAGGTAAAAGACACAAACACAAGCTAGTTCAAACTTGTCTGCATATACATGTCATCTTAATACTCTGCCAAAAGTCTTTTTTGTTTGTTTGTTTAAATACCTTAAATTAAAAAGCATACATACTTAATTGTATTTCATTTCAACCATAAGCCATCAAGACTTAAGATCATTACATATTTAATAAATAACACATCGTCGCTGCCGTTCGCGTACAGGACAATAATTTATTGAATAGTTTTGAGCTAGAGTGAAAAAACTGTCTACATGATCAAATTTTTTACTCATTGTCATAAAAATAGTAACATCGGCGTAGTTTGAGATTAAAAATCGGTAGGTGACCAAAAAAAGTTCTAAAACAATGCAATTGAGTAAAATGTGCCGTACTTGATTAGCATCTAATAAAATAATTCGCTATCTGCGCGTGGCCATGTCCGTCGCCTATCCGCAGTCAGCGCATAAAAAGTTGACCAGGATACTGGATTGCTGGCGGGCTGTATTGAAGTATAATGATGAGTCATCACTGTCCACGGCCTAACGTATCAAGCGCATAAAAGTTCAACGGGTAATTGGATTGCTGGCGGGCTGTATTGAAGTACTACCATTAGTCTACACTCCTAATACTACCACTGCTGCTGTTACTGCTGCTGCTACTACTACTACTACTACTACTACTACTACTACTACTACTACTACTACTACTACTACTACTACTACTACTACTACTACTACTACTACTACTACTACTACTACTACTACTACTACTACTACTACTACTACTACTACTATACTATCATTTCTATGCAGATGACAGTCAAATTCACAAGGAGTGTAACATTTCTGACTTTGAAAACACCAAAGACAAAATAGAAGATTGTATAAAAGATGTTCAGAAGTGGATGACACAAAACAAACTAAAATTAAATGAAGATAAAACCGAAATTTTACTTGTTGGCTCAAAGCCTAACATTGATTTGTTGAAGTATCAATTCTTACATAGAGGAGATAATGACATCACTCCTTCTTTTAGTGCCAGAACCCTTGGGGTATTTTTTGATTGCCAACTGTCAATGGAAGATCACACCAACAATGTTTGTAAGAGCGCTCTTTATGAACTAAAATTTTTTTCTGCAATATGGAATTATTGTTCTATTCAAGCTATTAAGCAGTTAGTGGTATCGTTTGTACTATCACAACTAAACTATTGTAATGCTCTATATGCTGGTTTACCAAGTGTAAAGATTAAGAAATTACAACAAAGTCAGAATAATGCTGCACGGCTTGTTTTCAGGGAACGCAAAAATGAGCATGTTACATCAATTTTAGAACAACTTCATTATCTCTCTCTCTCTTCCTCCATCTTTCGCCTTCCCTCTCTCTCTCGCACCTGCCTACTCTGTTCTGTGTTCCTCTTCTCTGTCACCAGTCGTTTCCTCATCCTCTTCCTCTCTCCTTTCTCTTTGTTATACGCTTTCTCTCCATCTCACTCTCCTTTTCTTTCTTAATCCATCTGTCTTTAATTTTTACCTTCATTGTTAAGCGTATCTGATTCGCTGCATGCGTACGATCAGCTATAAACCCATGTGCCGTAGTCGGTGCGGTACAAACTGATTCACTGATTTGCTGCGCTGAACGAGTGAGGAACAACGAAGCCAGGTGCAGGTTGCCTGAGATCTCCCATATTCTTTAGGGAATACAAATTTTATGAACTGCGCCTTGCGTAAATAGCGAAACGGATTAATATAAGCCCTTTCTTCGGTTTTGATTACACCAATATTTATAATGTAGATAGAAAAAGGGCTAATAGTTCCTATCAAGAATAAAAACATTTTGCCAAAAATTGTCCTATACGCGGATAGCGAACAGCAACGAAGACATGAAGTTAGTTAGCAGCTATTATATAAAGAGCTACTTACTCTGAGAGAAAAACTATCAAGAATTATTTCTAAGTATAATGGATTTTTATAGTGAAGCAAAAAGGATAATGTGTCAGCCAAAGTCTTAACCTCCTATTTCATCCTGATTCAAGTTCCTAGGAGAAGCTGAAACTTATTTTATAATGAAATGAAACCAATATGCAAATATTGTATAAAATGTGTAACCTCACAAATCTAGTCCTCTAACTTTTTATGTCTGACTGCAAGACTTACTCATCTAGTGGTCAGTTAATTCAATATCTGAAGTCATACCTTGGAAAACATAAACATTTAATATATCTCTCCCTTTCTGTCTGTAGCCTACATCTGTTCCTCTGTGTCCACATGTCTCTATCTCTATCTCTCTCTGTCCGCCTCTGCCTGTCTGACTTGTCTGTCTGTTTGTCTGTCAGTCCGTCTGTCTGTCTGCCTGTCTGTCTGTGTATCTCGCTGTCTGTCTCTATATGCCTGTATGTCTTTGTCTCTGTCTGTCTGTTTGTGTATCTGTCTATGTGTGTGTTTATGTGTCTTTGTATGTTTGTGTTTTTGTGTGTTTGTCTGTCTGTCTCCCTCCCCTCTATCTCCTTGTCTCTTTCCTCTCCAATCTCTCTATTTCTTTTTTTCTCCTTATTTTTTTCACACAATAAGAATAGAGCTAACTCTGTTGAAATCAAATGATCTTAAAATTTAACCTATTATTTACCTATACTCAATTGAAAGGCAACAGACAATAAACTCAAACAAATATACATAGCTACCTCACACGAATTTATGAGTGTACTTACAACGTAAAAATTCTAAACCGACATAAAATAATAACATATTAGTTTTTGACAGTATTGATGAAACCTATTATACATTCAGACTACAGTGATAAATTAGTAACAAATTCCATTTTTAAGACACCCCTGATTTTGTCTTTAGTTAACCTTTGATCAACAAACGTCTAAGCGTCAAGTTAACCACATATTGTTGTGTTATATCAACGTATAGGCCTCTAACCAAGAAACTGCGGACTAAATATTTTATGTGGGTGCTCTAGCCAAGCCTGAGCTCTTAATATACACCACACAAAAGTTCTCATAACAAATTTGTATTAGCTAAAGTATTAGCAGGAGATTTTTGTAATTTCTAAATCTAGATATCATTTAGATCATGAGAATTTTTTTCTGTGTACTAAATGGAATCAAATAAAAGTGTTTAATGGGATTTTAAATATAGCAAGATCTGTTTTTAATCTGCAAAATTTTTAAAACTGTAGGCCCTATGGGCTTCTTTTTTTATTCTTTCTTTGCTTGTGATTATTGCATTTTTTATAATTATTATAAAGCAACAACTAATTTCAAGTTTTTGTTGGATGAAATTCTAATGAAAGAACTTAAATCATCGATTTTGTTTCCATACTCTGCTGAGTTAAGTTTTCTCTAAGTTTCTTTGCATCATTTGTGAGACAATTTTTTGCACAGTATTCCTTTACCCTAATTGTACTTTTGGAAGTAAAAAGATACCCCCTTTTTTAAGTACTTAAGATGGGAATCTTCCTTTGAAATTACATGTACTCCTCCTTATATTTATTTTTTGAATATCCATTTTGACTACCGAAAAACAAGGGCCCTCACAGAGACATCATAAGATACTGGAAAGGATATTTTATTTATGTGAAAAAAAATCTTAAGTCAATGATCGATTAAATTGGGAGATATTATACCAAGAGAAAAGATATGATGAAAAAAATAGAAGAGTGAAACCCATCAGTTGGACCATCAAATTTGTTATATCAGAAATAAAAATGAGAGAGAAAAAGTATATACAAATAAGGTGGAAGAAATGTAATTATGTGAGAATATTATAGATGAAGAAAATGCTCTGAAATTTTTAAAAAGGAAGCATTTTTTTTAAATAAACTCCAATCATTGTTCTGTGGGAATGTTTTGTAAAGAATGGAGAGCTTGAAAATGTCAACAAAAATATTGTAATGAAAAATAAAATGTGCGTAAATACTGTACTGTGAAATAAAATAAATGTGCTGCAAGTAGAGTAAGCAGATAAGCATAGAACCCTTATAATATCATGAAAGTGTTGGTTAAACTTAGTTCCAAAGGATATTTTGTTAAAGATAGATATATCAAAAATGTTGTTTACAAAGGTTAAAATAATTTTGTTTTAATGTAAATTCATACTGATGTAGAAGCAGAATGGGTTGTAGATTTTTTGCCTGAAAGCCTCTGTCAGAATAAAGATTGCATGAAATTAATTTCAATGTATAGCCTTTCTAAAAATTGTGTAATATTATTCAGCAGGATTTTGTTAACAATGTACATTTCCATATATGAAAATAAAATCGTTTCAACTAGTAAAAAGGAAGATGGCTTTGGACAAATCAGTTCAAAATACTTTTACAAATATATTACTACAAACACTATTCCATCCCTGGTTTACTGATACAACATAACAGATAAAAAAGGGATGTAGTATTTGAACTTGTTTTCTTAAAGAGAATTAAAAACTAAAAGGGACCTTTATTCCTAAAATTATTTGCCATGGTAGAATCTTTCTTATTGCATTTTACAAAACTGCAATCATGAAAATTACAAATCTCAAAACAGCTTTTACACCAAAGGGGGCATTCAAATACCCCCTACGAACATATATTGACCATGATATTAAAAAACATATACAATTTTACTTTGGTTGTATGAGAGGGGACTCTAATTTTTTGTTGTTGTTCATTTTACCAAGAGTTAAGAAATTACAAATCACACTTGCCACCATTGTAAAAAATAACAACAACAAACAAACAAAACCAAGCGAAAGAACAAAACAGAAACATAATACCTAAAAATGAAGGTGCAAATCATGCAAATATGACCATTGGTAATAAATGTATGTAATAAAATTACAATTATATATTGGCAAACGCGACTTTGTGTTAAATCTCATGCACACAGTGCTTTCATTTTTTAAATGTTTAGATACTGCATGTACTTTCATTTTTACTACATCTGGTTATTTAAAAAAATTTTCTGTTTAACTAATTTTTTTTTCGTAAAATGTTATTTCAATATCAAAATAGAACAGCATGAATATAAAATACAAAAGAAGCATTTAATGATAGTACAGAAAGAAAAATGGTAAACTATCAACAAAGAAAACATGGCACTATACATTTGTAAAATTAAAAAGAAATTTTGTTCTTTGTGATTTTTTTTTCCATATCTTTACATTTCCTGATTAAAAAAGAAATCTAGTTGTATATACGCTGAGTTGATAATGTAGATATTTTCAGAAACTGACTTTCAAACTGAAGTTTATTTCTATTTCTTGACTTTTTAAAAACCAAATAAAAAATGTGCATTGGCATAAGAAACCACTGGAATGTTCAAACTAAAAGTCGCTTTACTAAGGAAAAAAAAAATCTTGCTCAATCCACTAAATGTGGCTACAACCAAACAGTTTGCTTGTTTTAGGATTATTTTAAAAAACATAACGCAACTGCATATTAAAAAAAAAATCTGATCAGCCTGTAAAATTATATTAATATTAATTGTCAAAGTCTCCAAAGCAAAGAAAATATGGAAGCCTCACCGCATCTGCCATGTTTGATAAATGTTTGATTAATCCAACCCAAAATGTTAGCACTGAAACAGAAGCAAAACAAAAATATTTCACCAACAACTAAGGACAGTGCAAGCATTCAGAAACATATAAATTATATTGTTTTACATTTGACCATTACTATTGAATCAATAATATTTTTGTATATTTATGTACAGCTAACATTGCAGGCACAATTATATGGTGTTTACACACTTATACTTTTATGTTTATGGTAGAGTAGGACAAACATGTCATTTATGGAGAGGATTGGGAACATATCGATAGTTTCACAGCAAAATGAGATAAACATGTATTATAACATTATGTTTAATTTTGAATATTAAACCTAAAAACTTGAAGTTTGTTAAGTTTGTCAGGCAAGACATAAAAAATGTATTGCTTAAACTTTACCTTTCTGATCAAGTTATAAATTGTTATGAAAAGCATCGATACAAAATAAAATTGAACAACCAAATGTTCTGTTATCTTAACTAAGACTTATTTTTTTTAAACAAAATAATTCCAATTACGCTTAGTTTTTGCTCCAATTATTTCAAAGCTTTAATTTTTTTGTGAAAAAAAAAAGCATTAATGGAGGGTTGGTTTTTTGGGCTCAAGTAGGTGCTCACTGAGGAAACTGAAAAGATATCTAATGAATCTTTATTAACTGATTTTGACATGATCCTGCTTGATATAGTCAGAGTGGGAATACCATAATTTAAAAATGTTTAAAACAATTGAATTTCTATGTTTCCTTAATTTATAATACATTTATATTATCCTTACATTTTTCCAGCTTATCCAATGGGGTGATGTATTGTAAGACTTGAACAATGTAAAAGTTTTTGTATTTTAACCCTTTTAACTCAATGCAGATATGTCAGACGCATATCTGTGATACATGTCTATTTATTTATACTTATATGTTGCAATCAAATAGTGTATGAAGGCATTGTAATGACATCTAGCCAATGTGATGCTGTCCAATGTAAATAGGATAACACATGTAGCCAGTCTGAAAGTATTTTCTTTTCTCTTAAACAGTTTTAACTCATGAGGAGTGTAAAGAAAATGGTGATATCTCTAGTTTTGTGGCAAGAATGAAATAAAGATCGCATGTCAACAAAATATTAACCATGATTGTATAGAAAGCAAAGAGTAAAAAAAAGAGAAATAAATAGCATAATCATCAATATCAAAATTGTTTTCTAAGGTAGGGAAATAGCACTTATGGCCTGCATATTGGCACATTTTTAGAACTAACTTGGGAAGAGACAAAGTACAATCATTTATATTAAACAAGTATCGTTGATTTGATTTTGTTTTCTTCTGTCACATAGGCTATAGGAACTAGACTTCTGATAGAAAAAAAAATAACAACAAAAACAGCACAGTCATCAATGTGCAGATCCAGTTACCCTCTAGGGACAACTGATAATTGTTTCAGTGTCAAGTTCACGTCACAGTACGCTTACAGAGAAGAATATTGAGTAGGCCTAATTGCTTGTGCTTTTTGGTACCCAAAACAAATTTTATCTGAGCATCCCCACCTTTACCTTTGATAGAATCAAAACAGTGTATGAAAAACTAAGTAAATGTGAGAATAATAACTTGCATGCTTTACACTTGGCCTACTCTTGGCCTAGATATGTGTACTGGAGCTCCAAAAACCTATTGAGATTAAAAGGTACAAGTACATAAACAGACAAAAACATCTAGTGCCCTGCAAAGTGCCAACTTGTAAATGGCTTTGTCATGCACACTATTCTTTAAAACAGCACCATTTATAGGAAGAATCTCTAAGTTTGGCTTAAATTTAAGAAGTTACTTGGAAAGAGACAAAGTATAAGTACAATCAAATTCTCTCATTAGCCTCATTAGTTCTATCGACTCTAAATATAGATCTAGATTTTCTAAATCTAGATTCTAGAACTAGATTCTAGATTCTAGATTAAATCGAGATCTTTTTCTATATTCTAAAACGCTTTTTAACTGAAAAAATAAGGGCTTACCGAGCTTTCAATACAAATTCAGTCGATAATTAGTTTGTCAATTAATTTTCTTCTTGTGTATGTAACTAAGGTTTCATCAACGAACAAGACGTTAATTTATTTTTCAACGCCTAAAATCGGAATATGCCTTGGATTTACCGTTCTGGTTGTGTTGTGTATGGCAACGAGCCGCAAATAAGAAAGCTGCAATGTTTCTTCCGGTTATTAGATTGTCGTAAATGCCACAATCGACATCATAATGATCATACAAGTAAATGCGCTGCTCTGCACTGTAGATCGACATTCGACATGAGTTTCTCGAGCAGCTTAGGAGACTAAGATTAGTTAGAGATAGGTGCAATCAGCTGGCCCTGCTTAGGCCTTGCAGCTGATGTAGGTTTTCTTTTTTAGGTTACCCTTTTTTAGTCGAAAATCTTGAGGTACTTCTTGGAAATGAATCACTCTCTGGGATTTTATATCGTCTCATTCTCCTCTTCTAAGCCTCGTAGGTTTTAGTTCTTTTAATTGAAGATCCTATGCAACGCGTTGACGTCTCAAAGAGTCACTATGTCTCACACTTTTGTTTTAAATGTGGTACCAAACAGTGACAATGTCGGGATACCAGGACTAAGCAGATCACATTATTTTGACTATGATCCAACCAGTAGGGGACAAAGTTTGACAAAACAAATCTTTTCCTAATTGTAGGATAACAACATTCTGATTGTGAGCGAGTACCTTGGACCAGACCCCCACCTTCTTTTTTTTCCATAATTATTGGCTTAAATACATGTACAAGGCTGAAAGGACAGTTATGAATCCCTAAACCAGATGTATAGTTTGATTACAGAATTATGGAAAATCAGATCACCTTTTATAAATTTATAAATTTGATTTTAATTAGGCTACCATTGTAGGACCAAATTGAAGAGGGATCCAAGAAAAATACTCAAAAATTCTTTTTATACCTCAATTATCAGTATGATATTATGAAACAATGTTTCAATCTATAATGTAAAAAATCTACGAAAAAATAATTTTGCCCTTGTAACTTTATAGGCCTAATGATTTTAAGAGCTTTGCAATACTTTTTGTTCTTTCTTTTTCCATTGCTACAGAGACAGTAGGCCTAGGACTCCTTCTACAACAATGGAGCGCAATTTTCTCCTTATCTTCAGCACCATGTTCATTGGTTACACCAATGTTGTTTATGATCGTCAGTCAATACCCTATGCAGCTCCAGTGATTGCTAAGACAGAAAATTTACAAAACAGTCATCTTGGCAAGTTGACCATTTGTATATTTTCTAGCTGCTTTTTGTCAATAGATATTTTTTTCTTCTTTTGTTATTCTTTGTTATCTTCAACTTGATACAGGTTCTATTTGTTCTGTTTATTAAATTTGTTAACTTGAAGGAGGACTATGTGCAGCCAGTAAGCTCATACAGTATGATTAAATGTGGAATTGGCTTGCAGGCTAAAAGGTTAAAGTAATTTTAGACTAAAATAAGCAACTAAAAGATTCAAGTGTAAACATTTAATCATACTAAAATTTTTTTAGACTATTTCAAGACAAAAACTATTTCTTTCTTTGATTAAAAGGTAAAGAAAAAAATGGTCTGTGTCTTATAAACCATGACTAAGATCACTATAGAAAATTATATTCTTCGTAGTCTACTGGTTTTAAATAAGTCCTTTCAAATGTTCAATATTAAAAAAATAATTTTGTTTAGAATTATTAACAGAGGCACAACTTATTTTCCTACATCTCTCCTGCTCCCTTAGCGCTTTATCTCAACCGCTTTAAACAAAAAGGGTGGTGTTCTCAGGGCATAAAATAGCTCAAAGACTGGTCAGTAACATCGAACAATGATAACGTAATAGGCAAACATCTCAAGAAACCAGACCTCGTGGTCTGCCTGTTTGCTTCACCATACTTCAAAGCTTTCTCATTAGACTGATGAAGCAGACAAGACCAGGAATATTGAGTCCTAAGCGAAAATGATAAGTTTTTTTTGTGACAAGTTGATGTCTCAAGGCTATCCTCAAGTCACCCACTGAGCTGGGGTCGGACAGCTACCCCTTAATGTCGCAGTCCATCAGCGCACAGGTGGAAGCGCTATACCCTTAAAGTTAGTGCCGCGCAGAGCCAGGGTTAAAATGTAAATAAACTAATTTTAAAATAATTTGTTTTTCTTTTTTCTTTGAAATCCATGTATTGCTTTTTCTCTGTCATTATATTACTCACAAAATATTTATATAAACCCACTATTCCATTCTATACACTCATTGTATCTATTCTCTAACAAGGTTCACTTACTCTCTATCTCAGGTTTTATCATCAGCAGCCAACATCTCGGCTACATGATAGTGAAGGCGTTTTCAGGACCAATAGCTGATCTGGTCGCACCAACCATCCTTCTCTCAGCCTCGCTGTTTTTCACAGGTGTAACACTTGCATCTTTTACAGGTTTGTTTTGTTTTTCTTCTTCTGAAGTATACGTTTAACTCTGCCCAATCTCTAGAGGGCATATACTGTACTTGAAAACATACGCTTATGTAAAATTTAAAGTTATTTGCCTTTATTTTTGAAATTGTAATAATAATTTATGAAAGGAAGTCCTGAAAAAAATTCAGTTGACTAATGCATTGTCGTCTATGATCTTTTTTAATGCTAATTAAACAGAGAACTGCTGTGTCCTATAAGCATAAACTGGATTTATCCAAGAAGAGCAAAAAGGCAAAAAATAAACTGTGGTACATCCCTTTGAGACTGAGAGTTTGGCACCATCTTTACATGGTGCACACAGAGGTGACACAATAACCAAACAGTGTCATCATTATAATCATGTGAGGAGATTTACATTAAGGCGCTATTTCCCCTTGTGTAACAGCCAGCCAAATGTATAACTTCAAACAAATATAAAAGTAAGACTAAGCAAATGTTATATTTGGTTGAGAGTTATGTATGGGTGTGAAACTTGGACTCTGACTGCGTACACTAAAAAAAGAATATATAATTATGCTTTAGGGATGTGGATTTATAGAAGAATAACAAGAGCCTCTTGGAAAGAAAAGAAAGCAAACCTTGAAATACTACAGATAACAAATATCAAACAAAAACAGCTCCTCAAGACAGTGACAGAGAGAAAAATTGAATATTACGGACATGTAAGAAGGCACAATTCCTTTCAGAAGAAGATGGTAGAGGGCATGGTGGAAGGCAGCAAAGGTAGAAGAAGGAGGTGGATAAATTGGGTCAAGAATGTGGAGGACACGATTTTAATGAAAATCGATGAATGCTGAGAGATTTCCCTTGAACGAGAAAGATGGAAGACCATGGCATCCAACCTTTGGAAAGAGAAGGAACTCTCTGACAGACTAAACAACCAGCCAAATTAATATATGGTGGACGCAGTGCATTTTCTTTTAAGGTGACCTTCCCTTAACATTTGATACTATTGAAATCCCTCTAGGTAGTGAACGTGCTGTATTCTGTGTCGATCAAGCCAGTGGGGTTATTGATTTTGGTTATACATGTATCTTAAAAGCATTTCACTGTATTCTTCTCCTATTTACTTCCTGAGCTTAAAAGCATTTCACTGTATTCTTCTCCTATTTACTTCCTGAGCTGAAATGTCACTGCTCTGGATGGTCGGTCAGCCACCAATGTCCCCACTGCCTTCTGTCTATTCAGTCTGTATGACCCAACTTTAGTCTGGCCTCTACTCTCAGACCTAACCAGCTGCCTATGTCTCTGTTTGGATGACTTTAAAATTAAATCCTGTGGCTACACAAGTAGTAACTTGTATTATTCCGCTGAAAAGGTGGTTAAAACAAAATTATCATATCCATAATAAATCCACTAAATATGCAAATATCTTGGTATGAACTTTTTTACCATAAGAAACATACTGGACAGAAAATAATGATTAAAAAAATGTCAGCTAGGCATTTAAAGTTTGAAATATCCTTTAAAAACATCAGCAACTTAAAACTTTATTGTCCTCTCTCTTTGAATCAAGAAATGCCAAAAAAAAGTTATAAATAAAATGACCAAGCACATGTTTTTCCTATGATAAAAAATGTCCAACCAGTAGCATCAAACTTCACTTTTACATTCCTGTGCCAGTGGCTTCTTCAGTGCTGCTGTTTGCCGTGTCCAGCTTCCTGTGTGGCTTTGCGCAGGGCCCGGCTTGGGGCGCGTGTGCGGTCCTGCTCAAGCAGGTGTGGCTTTATTTAGTTTGTCTTTTACGTTCAGTGCTGCCCTAGTTGATCTCCAGGCGACGCAACTCAAAACATGGACATACGAAAAAAAAAGTACCATTGTATTTGTTTAACTTGTGCAGTGTTCACTTATTTTTTGTGTGAATACATGTAAAAAGAAGTAAACACTACACAAGTTGACGCTTCTAAAGTTGATTTTTTCACTTTACTGGGATTTCTTTTGATAAATTCTCAATTCAGTCTAATAAAAATGGCATATAATTTTTAGGATAAATTAACAAAAATAACTCTTTGATTTTGCATCTCTGATAGTAACAAAGACATTCATTTTTTCCTTATTTTATCAGCTGGTGAAGCCGGAGCAGTTTGCGACCTGGTGGGGAGTGTTGTCTGTATCATCCAACATCGCTGGTACCATCGGCCCTTTCTTATCTGCATATCTGCTGGAGGCTTACGGGTGGAGAGCTGCTTTTTTAACAGTGTGTAAGTTGGTGAAATAGATGGAAGATCACAGTCACAGGTAAAAAAAAATCCTTTTCCTGTATGCTATTTAAAAGTTGGAATTACCTCTTATGAAAAGCTTCCTGGCAGCATCAAGTGACACTGTCGAATAGCTACAATTCATCATAAATAGTTTTTTGTCCCATAAAACTGTGCAATTTTTATTTAATCCAACTTTATAATTACAGAAATTGAAGGTCTCTCTGATTTGTTTAGAATTTGGGTTTGATTTATTCTATTCTAGAATATCCATGAATGCTCACTATTAAATTCTTTATATTTTTTTTTAATTTTTATTAATTATTAGAAATGAATAATACAAGATAGCAAAGCAAATGTACTCACTTTTCAGCTCTAAGTCCCAGTTTTTAGTTTAAGCCTCTTGATTCCCTGTGAAATCCCCTCCACCAAAATCTTCAGATAGGTCCATATACTACCAGCGGCTCTAAGCATCAGTGGGTTTTTTTCACCTCTCTTTTCTCTTATCGACCTTGTAGTGTGTGTTTTTCCTCTATACCCTGTGCCTGGTTGATCTGGTGTTTCAAGTTCTTCCTTTCCGTGATGCGTGTCCAGGTGTCAGTTGAGATCCACTCCTTGTGTTTCTGATCTTCTTGCCCAGTTGAACATGTTTCCTTCCAGGTCTCTCGCAGGCTTCGCCACTGTTCTTCAATTGTCTCTTCTGGTAGTAGGGAGAGCACACTGAACTTGTTCCTCAGCTCGATTTTGAAATGCTCTGATTTATGTTTCTCTCTTAGGCACTGTACATTATACTTGTGTGCTGATCGTCCTGCGTTGTTGTTGAAAGTCTTGAGCTTGGTCTTAAGTACCACCAGGTGGTGATCTGGTGCTGCATATCGTCGTGCAAGCTCCGTCTACACTTTCTGCTGATTGTGATGTGGTCTATTTGGTTTTCGGTCTTGCCGTCGGGGGAGATCCATGTCGTTTTGTGGATGGTTTTGTGCGGGAACAAAATGCCTCCGATAATCAGGTCATTAAAGGAGCAAGGGAGAGCACACTGAACTTGTTCCTCAGCTCGATTTTGAAATGCTCTGATTTATGTTTCTCTCTTAGGCACTGTACATTATACTTGTGTGCTGATCGTCCTGCGTTGTTGTTGAAAGTCTTGAGCTTGGTCTTAAGTACTGCAACCACCAGGTGGTGATCTGATGCTGCATATCGTCGTGCAAGCTCCGTCTACACTTTCTGCTGATTGTGATGTGGTCTATTTGGTTTTCGGTCTTGCCGTCGAGGGGGGATCCATGTCGTTTTGTGGATGGTTTTGTGCGGGAACAAAATGCCTCCGATTATCAGGTCATTAAAGGAGCAAAACTCAGTGAAGAATTCTCCATTCTCGTTCTGTTGTCCGATGCTGTGGATTCCCATGATGTGTTCTGTTTGTGTTGTCAGTGCCTACTTAGCTTTTAGGTCTCTCCAAAATATTTTCATGTCTCTCTTTGGGACTTTGTCGATCACCATCTGAGCATGTTCATAAAATTTCACTTTGTCTTCGATGTCTGTTACATTTGTGGGAGCATAGCATTGGATGATGGTGATTGGATATCTGTTGGGGTTTCTGTAACAGTGGGTTTTTACGAGAGGGCGTTGTTGGCCCCATACTCAACCCCCAACCTGGAGGGCCAGTGAGTGCTCTAAGTCTGGTCTCTATCTTTCAACCTGTCTGGCTTGGGTGACCTACCAGGAGACGAATCTCTAGCCAGCATAGCTCTAGAGGTCATTGAGAGGCGCGAGACGCAAGCCTCCCCCAACCAGCAGCAAGGTTTCACTCTTTGGGAAGCTAAATCCCAGTGCGTTGCTTAATATTCACACTCTTCTCTCTTGAAATCATTTAATTAAATGTATTTTAAAATTAAACTTATCTGCTGTCTGCTGTGTAGAAGAGGCTACTCTGCTCTATGAAGACACATCGTTTTCACTGAAATCACAAATGTTTCCGGTCTTTTATCTTCAGCTACAACAACGATGGCATTTTCAGGGTTCGCATTTGTTGTTTTCAAACTGTTCACATATGGAGATGCAAAAGCCACAGATAAAGGTATTTTATTAATTTGGTTTTATTTGATAAGAAAAGTTTCTTATACTGGTACTGCAGCTTATCTCAATAACATAATTTTCAACCAATTTTGCAAATAAACATATGGTTTGATACACTGACATGCACTTGGCCTTCTTTGTTGAGATAAATATTAAAAAATTGTAATAAGCAAAAAATTGTTTCTATTGTTGCGCTATGCATTTATTTGTTGAAATGATATTATTTTAGCGATATTGAAATCTGAATAACTAAATTTAAATGTAACTGGTTGAGACAGAAGTACTGTTATACCCTGTCTCTGCACGCAATATTTTTAATGCGTTAGTCTAATTAGATAGCAATATTACTGAAGATGGCGTTAAGAATTATTGAAAGAAACAAACCTGTAATATTAAGGTAAAGAAAATGGACCATTGCTGTCAGCACTTATTTTTTAACTTTTTCTAGATTAATTTCTTTCATTCTTATTGGATCCCTCTGTTCTGCTCGTTTGTTATTTCCCTATGTCTATTAATTTATGAAATTCCAAACTTTATTATATTCAACTTCTGATAGATCCCTTTTGTGTCTTCTCCTAATCTTTGATTTATTTTATTCTTTTCTTATGTTTGTTTGACTTCTGCTCTTCATATTCTTTTTGTTTCCATGATTTTTCAACTTCAATTATGTTGCTTTATCCCATTTTCCTCTTTGACGTATATGATTTCTTTAAGACAAGTTTTTGTCAGGGGTGGGGTTATATATTGGTCAGAACAATGCATGTTGCAGCTCATTGCTTATACTTATGGCACTTTGAAAAGATGTTTGTACTGCTCAGACACCAGTATTTTACTGCTCCAGGTTCCACTCGACAGTTCCGGGACGTGTTCTCGCCTCAGCTGGGCCTGGTCTTCCTGTCCTACACGCTGGTCTCTCTCGTCAGGGGAGCATGCAGCGACTGGGGGCAGATGTACCTGGTGCAAAGTAAGCAACAACCCATCCTGGTTGGTGAGTCCTAGTTTTGCTTTTAGGTGTGCAGATTAACACAAAGAGGTGCTAGCACAGTAGCATATCAACGTACACAACATACGTGCAGCATGATGTGAAAAGATACAAATTATTGTAGTCGCTTTGCTTCAACTTTGGAATTGCTTGAATAAATTCATAGTTTTGACACTTTTTTGATGAAGTTAGATTTAATAAGTAGCTGTGAAGACTATGCGCCATTGCCACTGTCAAAATGAATCGAATTGTGGACTAGTTTAAAGAAAAATATCTTGATGATTACATGTTACACATTATAAAGAAAAGGTATTTGTCATTTTGCGGGAAACCAGTACTTCTTTCCAACTATGGGGACATCCTACACTGACCCTCAGAGGTACAAAATGTAGTAAAGAGCTTGGCAATGCAAGTATTAAATTGAGTTTGAAAATAATGTTTCACTCTTCAGATTTATCCCAAGATATTCATGCAATAAAATCTCAACAGACAAGAGTTGTTTCATTTAGACTATATATTGGCTGATTTCTTATGCTGATAATTGTTGAACAATGTCTCTTCCTTGGTGATCATGAGCTTTTAGTCTTTTATTTGATATTTGATTTATCAATTATATTATAGGAATACTCTGGCATTTTTAGTTTTTTAAAGGCCAATTATTTCTCTAAACTTGCAAGCATCCAGCTTTTCAAGTAGCCAAGAGATTGGTGGCATCATTGGTTCGATAGCTGCTGGCTACGTAGCTGATCTCATGATATCAAAGGTAAAGACCTACATAATAGGTATCAAAAATTTTCTAGCATAATCTCTGTTCTTTTTTGTGTGTCTAAATTTGAGTTAAATAATCAACAGAGTGATAAGTGAAATGCACAAATAGCTGAACCATCTCCTCTGCGACAAAGCAGCGGGGGTAAGGTCTCAAAGAGACACAAGCCGCCGCCTCAAACTTCAACATGGTGTTCTTCAAAGAAGTGTTTTTACTCGTGTTCTCAATATATATCAACAATACACAAAATGTCATACCCAGAGGAGTCAAAGCAGCTCTTTGTGCAGATGATCTTGGCTCATGAAAGCAATGCGCAAAAGAACACCTATACCATCTTCACCCTATCAAAAAAAGAAAAAAAAAAAAAAAGAAGTTAACCCTCACACTAGATTAGCACCTCATCAGTGAAGCCAAGAATGACCTGAAAAGCACACATAGAATCCTGCCAAAACAAAGGTGTCACAAGAACATGTCTCCTTCATGAGCTAACTTGACTTGAATGGGGAACGGATGCAAATATTTTATCAAAAAACGCACATAGGATACGTTTGGCTGTACTAGAGTATGGAATCGCTGAATGGTGTTCAGCGGCAAAGGGGAATTTCCAAAAAGTCCACTCTGTTCAAAACCATAACCTCCGTATAATTGCAGTATATATGGCAACAAAAGAGCAGATGGTCTGGCATATACAGGTTCTGGATTTGAGCAACGACAAAAATGATCTCACTTTCCAAAAAGCCAAAACCATCCTCAAGAAAGTGAGAAAATACAAATGGAAAGAAAGTCACCCATAAAATAACAAGCATGATAGTTTCTATAGTTTAAACAGACAGTGATATCCGGTCTCAGAACTGGGCACAACCAACTTAGGTACCACACGTATAAAATAAAAAAAAAATGGGACATTCAGATTTGTGCTTGTGTGGTGCAGCAGCAGAAACTGTAGAGCATGCGCTACAAGACTGCAATAACCATGAAGACACCAGAAGAACTGAATGGAGCCAGCAAACAAATTTGCAAAGAAGGTCTACGGATCCTTGGGGGATTTAGAGAAAACTGGAGCATGTGTTGCCCTGATGTGTAACACAACAGCACCGGAGAACAACAAGAAGAACTTATGTACTACTTTGTTTCATGTAACTTTTTTTCCCAATTAAGAAGCTAAATCCAAGGCTTGTAAAAAAAATTGATCTCTTTTCTCATTAATTTAAATTGCAACTTTGGAGCCATGTAATGCCTAAGGATTACAGATGGTTACCTTTTAATTTCTGTTTTTCAGAATTCAGGGAATGTAAAGCCCAGGTACGCCATCTCCCTATTTCTGACAGTTTTGCAGACATTTGGACTTTTGGCTTTCATTTTTTCAGTCACTGCTCAATCTTCTCAGGTAAGCTATTTTATTTTCCTCGAGGATATGATTGCAAATTATATATTAAAAGTAAAGAATACATATAGAACTTTATTATTATTATTATTATTATTTTTATTATTATTATCATTATTATTATTATTATTATTATTATTATTATTATTATTATTATTATTACTATTATTATTATTATTGTTATTTTATTATTATTATTATTATTATTATTATTATTATTATTATTATTATTATTATTATTATTATTATTATTATTATTATTATTATTATTAT
>RQTK01000859.1:90632-124144 GCA_003991915.1 Elysia chlorotica
TATTATTATTATTATTATTATTATTGTTGTTGTTGTTGTTGTTGTTGTTGTTATTGTTGTTGATGTTGCTGTTATAGTTATCCTTCTTTTTTTATTACCTGTTGGGAACCCACAAAATTCTTGGGAATGGTGGGATGGACAAAGTTGAAGGATTACATATAAAATTGAACTTTGCTAAAGCTTAAAATTATGACTATCCAGAAAAAGGCTTTAAGAATTAAAAATGATTTTGGGAAGAAAAAACGCTTCTTGGACATTCTTGTAAATTTTGTTTTGTTTTTTCTCCGTTTTTTTTGGCGTTTGATTGCTATTAATTTGTAAGTCATGAAGAATGAACCATGTGCGGTTAGTTGTTTCCTAAAGTGACTTCAATTTTATTCTCTGATTACAATTAGCCAAAAATTTTAACCAAACAATGCAGTGTGCGCGTTAAAATTTGCACGGTTAAAAAAAAACAATTGTTCAAAGCCCTGCGCATAGATCTACTTTTGTAGTTCAGGCTTTTTTGATTTGCTGAATGGATTTTAGAAAAAAAAATATACCTGCCTTGTTGAAGAATCAAATCAATAAAAGGCCATTTATTCTCTGCTCTCAGAGCAATTTAACTAACTTAACTGTTCAGTATATTATTATTATTATTATTATTATTATTATTATTATTATTATTATTTTAATTAACTGATTACAATATAATTTATCCAGGTGTATTGCAAGGCTTCAATTCAGTTTATGTGTGTATGATCTTTGCAATCAAATGAAAAATTAATGAGAGGTGGTTGATTTTGAAAGTGTTTTTTTTTTATACTACCAATTCATTTTAATCCCTTTTCTGTCTAGATTTCAATAAGTTAACCTTTTTTAACGCTGATACCACTTTTTAACAACCATTCATATAGTAGGAATACATGTTCTATAAATTGTGTCTATTTGTGATCTCCATGTAGTTATGGATAAACCTCTGGGCATTCATGATTGGGTTTGGCATGTACGGGGCCATCACCCTGTTTGGAGTTTTGGCAATGGAAGTGGCTCCCCCTGGACTTGAGGGCACTTCTCACTCTATAGTGACGCTAGGATCAAATTGTGAGTTCCTTCTTGTATCAATAAATATGGTTCATTGTTAGGATGATATATATACAGTACAGTCAGAGCCTTGGAAACTCTAGTTAACTGAATGTACTCCAACTTAAATTCTTTCAATTTTCCAGATTCGTTTCTGTTCTTAAATCTGCATCTTCAGGCTTTCGTCACATTGATGCATTTAAATAGCTTAGAGTTTTCTGCTCAATATGCTCAAATAGAAAAACGGAGAGTCTTTCCCTGACCTTAAGTTTATGCCCATGTAAATCTACGAAACTTAACTAATGCATCGCACTTTTTTTTTTACAATTTTCTATTATTATTATTATCATTATTATTATTATTATTATTATTATTATTATTATTATTATTATGGGGCCATCACCCTGTTTGGAGTTTTGGCAATGGAAGTGGCTCCCCCTGGACTTGAGGGCACTTCTCACTCTATAGTGACGCTAGGATCAAATTGTGAGTTCCTTCTTGTATCAATAAATATGGTTCATTGTTAGGATGATATATATACAGTACACTGGTAATGTACAACACCCAGAAGACCCAGTTTTATGTCAGTATAAGAGAAAGTCGATATAAAAGAAATCTTATAAGAGAGCATAAATGACAAAGATGACAAATAATGTGAGTTTTGTGGTAAGCAACAATTTAATAAAACAATCTTGTTCTCACTACTTAAAAAGCCTAATATAGTCGGACCTGCGAATCGGGAAACATGAAATCGGGAATGTCTGCAAGATCATGAAAGATGCTCGGAAACGGAATTATTTCTGTATAAAGTCATAGTGAAACCAGAAAATTTTACCTGGTTAAACGGGAATATCTAGTCATCAGTTTCTAATGGAGCCATAGAGGGCAGATTGCTTGCCATACCTGTGAAAAGCGCATCTCTTAAGACATATGAATAAATTAACACATATGTGGGGATTTCAAGGCGGTCAGTGACACTTAGCAACGGTTATTTGAGACTCAGGTAAGAAAGCTAGAACAAGACTTAGTCTACATGCACGCAGCAGGCTCCATGGTCTATTGCATCACGGAATATGTGTTTGTTTTCACGGATGATCTCGCAGTCACTGGACACCCTTTGCTCTCTGTATCTCTCAAAACCTAGTTTAGATAGACTAGTCCATTCATTGATAGTCTACACAGCTCTCGGGTAGAACATCAACCTCTGGGTTCGAGCCCTGGTGATTTTGCCCCCTACTGCCTACTGGTTGGGTCAGTGTCAGTTAAATGTGACAGGCTGAGAAAGGAGTCATGGTATCCCCGCCCTATCTACAAGTAGTGTGTGGCAGCACATAAAATTGTCAGACGTCAGTCTTGAGGCCCATCCACGATAAAGTCCATATTGTGCTGATATTGGACGTTAAACTAACTCAACTACAACTGCGACTACTCTCACCCTCTTTTTGTTATAAATAGATCTCTTTATTAGGTAGAATGTATATGAAAAGTGAAATCCGGAAAATCAGGAAAACCGGCATAATCTCCAGAGATTTCCCAATTAAGCGGGTCCTAATGTAGTGAAATTCATGGCTGGGGGATCACATCACCATATTCACATAATCAGAAGCTTGCACACAAACACATTGACCCACTGCTTACCCTTGAATCACCCAGCAGGGTCTATAGAGACAAATTTGCTTCAGGCTTGTTCTGTGTCACTGCTAGTGCTAGCTTAGTCCAAATTGATTGTCCGGGAATCACTTTTTGCAAGACTATATCAGTGTTAAAGGCTTTGACATAACTACTGCGCAGCTCCTCAATCCTCAATAATGTACATACACAAGGATGCGCTGTTCACATTATCATGATTTTGGTTCATTTTCCCCTTCAACTTTCATCTCTCTTCACAGACAAAAAAGTGCTAAAGTATTTGCATGCTTAGCAATTTAACAATTAACACACCAGAGTGAACCATTGAGAGAGAGGCAAAGATAGACACAGTTTAAATAGTTTTCTTGGTCATTTGGCCTTTTTTTTCTGGTTACCTGTGTGACATTCATGCCGATATAAGAGGAAAGGGGCAGAGATTGTCAATTTAGAGATCTTTATGTACTCACAGTTAAGAGTAAGAAAATATGGACTTAAAATCATGTTGATAGGAGATTTTGATATAAGTGCTGTGCACTGTTGTTGAATTCACTTAAAGTTAATTCTTGCTCATCAAAATTTCCTCCCTCAAGGTATCCCTGTTTGTATTCTTTTATATCTGTGTGATGGTTAACTGTTATTATTAAATTTGACGATAAAAATCACTTTGCAATATAACGCTGATGATTTTTTCTTATTTTTTTTTTCTTCACAGTTGGCCGCGTGATGGCAGGATACCCTCTGAGTTTGATAGCAACATACTTCACCTGGCACGAAAGCTTCATAGTGGTTCTCTCTCTCAGTTTTCTGTCTGCCCTAGTAGTGTTAGTAGGTTTAAAGTATAAAAAAATACTGCATAAGAAAAACCTCTAGGAGACTCTCCAAGGTAAATGCTGTTGTTAGAGAATTTTGTAAGTGACGAAATCAAAATGGTGAGGAATATCAAAATGTTTCTCATGAACCTGATATTTTGTTGTTTGAATGTCTTTAGTCAGCAGCTATTGTACCTTGAAAACTAGTCCCTCAAGATACTTTAAAGTTGTTTGGTAACCCAAAATGTGACTTATACCACCTGACCAAATTGTGAACAACTACTGTTTTTACAATGGATCAGTTGGAATCCTGACCCTCTTCCACAGTTCAGAATATATTTTACTGGGTTTTTTTTCTGTTGACTACTGCCCTTTTTACTAAAATCGACATATGTTCTCTATAGAAGGAAGGAGCTCTCCCTCTCTGTTGGGTTCCCCTGGAGGGGCCTATAGGGCGACAGAAATCGACTTATCCAGAGCAATCTTATTTGAATAAGCCATGGGCTAAAGGGGAATAACCCAGAAATTATTCAATTGTGACTACTGTCTTTTTTCCCTTGTAGATTTTATTTTATCTCTTTGAAATTATGTTTATAAGGCTCTACAATGAACAAGACCTTATCTAAAGTAGAACTAGAAGATAATATATTTCCTATGTCCTGTTTATATTATGCTTGCATCTCTACGTACATTCTGTGTTCGGTGCTATTGCATGGCACATTCAAAGCATTTTGGGTGAAATTTTCATTTGATTTCTCTATTTTGTATGTATTACTGTATGATTTGAAATTCTTTATATAATACGATGAGCCTTAATTTTTTTATTAATCAGTATTAATGCCTCATAACTATAAAAGCCTTTATTTCATGTTACTGTACAAGCCTCTATTTCCTGCAACTATACAAACTTCTATGTCATATATGAAACTGTTGATGTTTTAAACCGCTTAAATTATTTCAATTTAAAATAGATAAAATAGATCTGAAGCAAAGCAAGTTAGGTAAACCCTCCTAGTTTTTACTCAACTTGAGGTGAGATATTTTCAATTGGCCTGGTTGTTTGTTATGTTGTTTTGCTCTATATTTTTTACTTGCTTCTAAGCAAAAATGACTAAAAGTCTAAGGCTGAAACTTGGCAAAAGTTTGTTGGTTTTTGTTGCATACTAGTTGAAGGCCCACGATTGACGGGATTAAAAGTTTAAATCAAAACCATTTATATTAGAAACAGTGCCACTTACTCTAAAACAGTATACCGCTGCCGGTAACATACAGTATACCCCTGGTGGTAACATGTCCTCATTTACACCAAGTGATGCGAATGCGAAAGCTGACTTGTAATTTCGAATTTTATTACGAAAACGTATAGGATGTTTCTGTGGGCCATAATTTTGCGTCACAATATTGGCATGTTTTTGCCATTCCCTCAATATTGTGGGCATCAATATTGATATTGTCAGGGTTTTGGCCAGTTGGTGGTTTAAGCGTAAAAGCTGCCCGACTGATGTGAGGTTGAGACGGTAGTGGTGATGTAGATCTAGTCCGTGTGGGTCTATCTACTTTTTATGGTGGTGTAGCAGATCTGATAGATCTAGATTTCGACTAATATCACTTATCAGTAAGCCTAGATATGGATGGTTGATCAAGTGATGTGTGTGATTTTGTAGTTGAGGGGATTTGATTGAGTCTTGCTGCAAAATATCTGGATCGTCTTAAAAGACATGTCTTTTTCTCACCGGCCATCATATAATATATCAAATTTTGATCTAGATCTTCCACAATTAAATTTCGCTCATGATACAATTGAGTCATGCTCCTTGGTCAAATAATTCAGATCTAGATCTAGATTCTAGATCATTCCTGAGTCAGTTGTCTTTGTTTTTAAGTGACTGGGTAAGTCTTCGGTAATACATTTTTTTAGAATTACCGCTCTCAAGTTCAAAAGTGCACATCGTTTTTCCCCCCTAAACGCGCTACTTTTACAAAAAGGAAGAGGAAGGAGACTGATCTAATAAAACAGATTGGCCTTTGCGGGAAGGATACATTGAATTTTTATAGGATATCAAACTTCTCATAAAACATTGCGTTTTAAAAAGTGGTTGTCAGCATATCCCTAATCTGATGTATAGTGGTTCATAAAAAAACGGTTTTGTAATTTTCAAGTGATTAAGTCTGTGGAGGTGGGCAAAATTCGAGGCGGGGAGCCCACAATGAGCACTACATTTTTTATTTATACCAAAATCGTTTGTACCATATTTTCTGACAGTTTTGGATTGTACTCTCCTGCAGTTAAGAAATAAACATCATGGAGACAGAATGTGTGAAGTCCCTTGTCAAAGCTTGTCTTTACTTATCATGGTCAGTGTCTCTATAGGAGTTGACCATACTCAAAATCTGATGTCATTTTTAGAAATAGAATCAGGTACCAAAATTCAAAATCCAAGCAGAAATAGATAGTTTTAAATTGCAAAGATAGTGAAGTACTGAGAAGTAAAAGTAAGATCAGTTGATTTCTTTTTACGCACATGAGCATTTTGTATGTCATTATAGAGGTCAGAGAACAGGCAGTGAAGCTTTTGCTATGAAAGCCATGTTTGAAAAAAAGCCATTAGGCCTATAGATGAGGCATCACACCACTTAGATCTGCATGTGTAAAAAATCTTATTTTAAGTTATACTCTAGTCCTAAGAATATTACTTAATTCAACTTACACCATCATTTCTAAATCATTTGGAAGGGTCCATGTTTTATAAGAGGTTTAAAATGACCAAAAAAAAAGCATTTTAATGAGGAAAAATATTTATATTAAAAGGATACATATACTTATATAATTTATAGTTTAGTCTTAACTACATGTATATGGTGGCCAGGAATGTAAAAATTCTTAGTTTGTAGGAATTGTAGATTGAATTTGGCAATTCTGTTCATTTTACTTAGTTATGCCATTTGTTATTTTGTCTAACTTGCCTCATCTGCTCAATTAATGATAATGATAATTGTTATAAAGTTCTGTTTTTTTGTTTTAATATATTCTTAATTTAATTGTTTTACCACTGCTTCTCTTCACATAAAAGGTGCTGGTTGATAATCCATAATATATTGCAGGAATTTATCTTATATAACTTTGTGACCTCCATTTACTTCATATATACTTTATTTTTACCTCGTTGATATTTATCCCTTGGTGCCATACAATCAATGGGTATTCAAGGGACCAGGGTACTGCTGTTGGCATTAAAAATTAATCAAAGTTCAAACCCTTGTTTGTCAAATGTTTATACAGTGTACTTGTACGTACTTTTTGTGTATCATTTTTTTGGTTTTTCTATTCATCCTCTTGAGATTATAATATTTGCTCAATTGTAATAAAACATATACATGTAAACATTTGGTTGTGTGTAAGACCGAAATCAAGGGAACCCACAAGAGCATCATCAAAAGCAACATAAGAACTGAAAATGTCTGATTATTTTTCTCTATAAGTCATAAGAATCAAGTAAATGAGAGCCCAAATCAGAGCCAATAAAATGGAATGTATATTCTGACAGCTTTAGCCACAAAACCCGCACAGACCGTACAAAAAAGTGTGGTTGTGTTCAACACAATATTTTACTAGTAGACTTGTTCGCAGCAGCCAATCCGCTATGGCCAGACTTTTTCCTGTTCCGCACAATCTGAGTGGCGTTAAACATGCCAAACATTTTCTGGTCTATCTGGGCAGAAAAGGTCGTGATTTGCGTGCTATTGTCACTGTGTATACTCACATCCGACCCTGACCTACACAACACATTCTTCAAATCTGTGTAAAGCTAATTGAATATGTGCAAGCAAGACCAGCCCTTGTCTCATTCGAAAGTATTCCAAACATTTCTCCTCATCTGTTAATATTTGGGGTAGTAGTAGTAGTAGTAGTTTAAATTCTCCTAAAACCTCCCGATCCTTGCAAATTGGGTGCACCCAAAAACGGCATTTGGATACCAGAGATCTTGTTTTGTACCACCACCAGAGAAGAAAAATCCTGCGCTTCCTTGTTGCCGCCATCTTGCAAAACGGGCAGAACTATGCAGACCCTGTGGAGACGGGTAACCCCACTTTTCTGTCCCGCAAAAAAAGTATGGTCTGTGCAGGGCCTGTGGCCACAAGCGCTTATGCAGGGAAAACCCAAACTTCAAACGTATCTCCTGCCAAAATAATTAAATATGTGTTAGGAGACCCCATCAGAGTTAATATGATGAATGTTTCATTTTCAAGTAGACAATTTTTTTTTAAACAAGGGAGTCCAATTTTAATTGATGGCAACTAGAATGGATCTAATTTGTTTCAACTATTAGGGGGTGCCCATTTTTTTCTTGAAGTTCAATGGTAAATAATCATGAGTTAGGCAGTCAAAATCACACTTAAATCATATACTGATATAGATAAACATACAAACCATACATCATTATGATCGTTTCATTTCAACAACGCTAAAACACTTCAGACGATAAAATACTTTTATTTCCTTTACGTCTTCATTTAAAGATAAAATAAACACTTTGCTGATTGCACTTATATCTCTGTAAACATCAGCAACAAAAGATTTTACCGTCACAAGTAGTCATAGATGAGTAAGGCTAATAATATAAAACCAGTAAATATTTCTGTGATGTGCTTATCTTTCATTGTCTCTATATGAGTTGAATGTCATAATTTTTTGTGAATCAAAATCAAACTTACTTCATCCCCTTCAGGTTAAAAATTCAGGCACATAGATTTTATAAACTGATATTGTAACTGTGAATGTATTTGTTTTTAAACTTTGTGTACTGCTTTGGTCAATGTGATAAAAAAGAGATAAAAATTTAATTAGCCAACAGAAAATAGCTTCTTCAATCAATTTTTTCTGGAGAAAAACTAGTCTGCCTTTTAGAATGAGTCTGAAAACTTGAAACGGGCAACTTTAAAGTATGGGCCAAAAAAAAAAAAAAGGAACTTGTACCATTTGGCAAGCTTAATAATTGGTGTATTTATATATCTAGGAGCATTTTTTTCAAATATAACTTGCCTTGGATCTTATACTTACAGATATACCATTAAGTTAGAAATAAACTAAATTTAAGAAACATTTTAAAAAGCTTACAAGCATGTTTTTGACAACTTACTCATACAGAGTAACAATAAATCTTAGGCCCGTAAATCTTATAGTGAATACAAAAAAGTCGTATTTTTTTCTCACTAAATAATAATCTTTTTTTTCCCTGTAACATGGACATTCTTTTTTACCAAGAGTATTTAGTAAATTATTCGAAAAATGGTCTCATGGAGAAGAGGTAAACTGTTATGGCAAATCTCTTTCAAACAAATAATTAGGCCTACCAATAAAAAATATATCTAGTATCAATGAAATAAAATATTGGGTGTTCTTTGAAACTATACAATATATACTTAAAGTAAACCAAATAATGGTAAATCACTGAAAAAAATTGTTTTCAATCTTAACACTTTCAAATAGAATCCAATCTTGAAACCACCGATTGCTCTTAGATTTCAATATACATTTTTTTTTAAAATAATAATGAATGGTTTGCTTGAAAATTTTTAGGTTTAATACATGTAAAAATTAAAAGGTATTTGCCTGAAAAATATATCATTGAAAAAGAAGAAAGGAAACAAATTGGAAAACGGTAAAAATGAAAATTAAATGATAGAATGGACATCAAATAATTCAGTGAGACAAAAGCTTCTTAAATTGCCATTTCACCAAAATCTAAATTCAACATATTGATAGTCGTCAAGTAATTATGCTGTTTGTAAAGTGAAATGCGTTGGTTTATGATATATATAATGTATATGTAATATATATATATATATTTTTTTTTTTTTTTTTTTTTAAATGGCATTGTTAAAATGATGGTTTTGAAGAAAACTTACTGTACACTCCACTTAATCTGACATCTGATAATTCAAAATTTCCCTAATTTGGACATGCTTAAAAAGTCTGGAATAAATCTCTATTAATTCCTTCTTGCCTATAATTATTGCTGCCTCATCGGAGGATTTACTGCTTCATTTTCTATAATTCGACTTGTTTCCATCCCAATATGACATTATACTTTCTTTTTTTTACCCCAGAAAAGCAGGTGGTTGTGTCTGTATTAGACTTATAGATAACCAAGATAAAAATTAATAAACTTTGACAATCAAAACAAAGCAATGCATGATCCACAAAGACCACCACTGCGTAGATTCTTATCTAGACCCAGAGCCAAGCCACTCCAGCTTTGACAATCACTTAAATTAGTATATTATCTACTTCACCATGAAAGTTGTGATTCCTGTTATGACGAATTATCAGGTATGCACTGTAATACCAAACTGGTTTTAAAACGTTGAACAGCATCCTGGTTCCTTCACTTTACTCTAATAAGGCGCTCTTTCTTAGAGATTGTAATAATCTGGCCTTCCATAAAAACTTTTCTTCAAATAATTATATTTCCAATTATTATAGTTAGAAAAGTTATTTTAGTTCTACCACAAGACAGCAAGTCATGGATGTGCTGTAAAGTGCACATTACTTGATGAAAATTCTCTGAAAAAGTAAATACTTGTGTGCAGTAGTATGTGTGGTAAAATTTGAACAAAGAAAGATAATCATAATGAACTGAAATCATAGTAAAGACATATAAATTGACATTTTATGTAATATGTATATAAATATATTTTTTTTCTTTTAACAAAGCAGTCTCAGGAATAAAAATTGACAGTTGACAAACTTCTCTCAAGTGTGCATTATCAGTCACTGTACATTGTAAATATAATATCTAGGTAGACTAACTGATTGAGCATTCTTTGCTATAGAAAGCAAGGACAAATCAGATGGAGCTTTGTTTATTACTTTGAAACCTGAATACTGTTAACATTCAGAAAATCGCTTAGAAGCAGAAATGTGTTTACTCCCATCACTAGCTTTTTCATATTATAGACTTGTGTCACTATTAGACTATTAAATTAATTTCCATTAGAGAAACATAATTTGTGTATAAAGTACTATGAAATTCTTTTTCCAATTCAGATGGCTTAGCATGCAGTTAACAACAGTTAGGTTATAAAAAAACAACAACAATCCAACAGAAATTGTAGTTAGGATACAGAAACCAACATAAAACAGAGCAAACATTGTGTACTGCACTAGTGTTAATGAAAATTGTGCCATTTCCCTTGTGAAAAGCATGGATGAGAATACACATAAGATTGGGTACATAATAAATTCATTGCTAAAGTATGATTCGCCCATACCCTTGTAGAGACTAACACTTTTAGTTTTAGTATTGTAACAGACAAAAATTACAATCCACTCACAAAAAGGATCACTTTACATTTACCCTTAATTGCAAATATGAATACAATTAAAAATATATATATATATATGCTGTGAATTGAACAATTTAATCTAGATCTCAATCTCATGTTCCTCAAGTCATTTTCCCATTGATAGAAGGTGACAAAAACGTCCAGAATTTGGCTTTTTAAGAATTTCTGGCTGGGCCAGTGTATGGGTCATCTAGTCTGAAAATCTTTGAAAGACAAAAGGTAACAATCTACAGAAGTATGAATGGGATTTATGCAGATATGTATTGATGCACACTAAGTTTAAATAAACTGCCTTGAGGTTCCCAAGCCTAACCTTTAAAGCAGAGTTACATCTGATTAAATAATGATAGAGCATGTTGCTTTAAGGCAGAGGGCAAGATACGGTTTAAAAAGAAAAAATGTCATGCAACATAGTGAATATACAGTCATGTTAGATACTTGTACCTGACAGTTTTGAAATAAACTTTGCTATAACCATATCAACATTTGAAAAACTATTTAGCACAACACCCTTTATGGTTCCCTTTTCAAAAGGTCTCCAGATTGACTCTTAGTTTTAAAAATTATCTCTCAAGTATTTGACTTTCCCAGGCCTACCTGGAAAAACAGAACTAAACACTTACTTTTGAGATTCTAAGGGTAGCATGTATTCTTGACTACGTAAATCCAAAGGTCTACTAATTAAGGTATATATAATTAAACAACAACAAAAAAGATTGTCAATTTTAAAATTTAGGGATGTAATTTGCACTGACTAAAGTTTGTTTTGAAACGCAGCAATTGTTACAATAATATGAGAAATAACTTTCAAGCTTCAAGGGGTAAAATCTGTCCATCATTAGCAGCAGTAATAGCGTAGCTGTCTAGATATAATATATACGAAGGAAAAAAAGGGAAAAATAATTTTAAAGAAAAAAAGGTAATAATAATGAATTTTTTTTAAAGGAGAAATATATAAAGAGAATAAAGAAGAAATAAGAAGAAAAAAAAGAGAGAGAAAGAAAGAAATTTCAAAAAAAAAGAAGAGAAAAGATATTTTCATTTAATAAAACAAGGAGGAAGCAAAAATATATTAACTGATAGCAAGGGGTCTGAAGGTTCCCCTCTCAAAAAGAATCGGCTTATAGACAATTACACTGTATTCAACCTGTTCGTATGAACGGGACCCCAGCTTGTACTTGATAAAGCAAAATAATTGTGTGCTGCATTATTTTAAGCCTTTGTTATGAAATTTGAATGCTTAGATCATCTCTCCACATCTTAAGGAAAGCGTTAGTACATAATTTGTTTTGCTGTCTTATTTTCAGTAATACGACTGAAGGAAAATACATCAGAAACAAAAATGGGTCAAGCTCAGCAAATACACAGCAAACAACATTATCATTTAGAAATTTTCAAACAAATGTGTATATATGTATATATGTGTAAAGAACAAGGGAAAAAAGCACCAAAAATGATTTTGTGGACATATACAGCAGTACATGATTGATACTGATGGGTAGCCAAAAGACCGACTAGAAAGGCAACAAATTATACAATTATTATTTACAAATTCCTTTCAAAGTGTAAATATATGCATTTGCGTGTAAGAACTGAATCATGCAATCATGGACAACAATACAGTTTGTGAATTGAAGTGTAAATGTATTTGAAAAAAACCCATAAAATTTTAACTTGAAGGCTACCAAAGTTCATAAAAAATTGTCTTTTGGAACTTTCAAAAGGCAGATACTTTCCAACAATCTTCTTGCTTTAAAAATACTGGTTATAAGACTAGTATTTTAAACAGGGTTTTTCAATCGTGTAAGTACTGAAGGTCAAAGAGGACTTTAGTAAACAAGTCATAGATTTAAAAAAAGACCGTCTAACATTGCAATTCAACAACAAAAAACTTTGGTAAATTAAAATTTGTAACATGGTTTCACTTTCAGCAAAATATATCTGACAATAGAAAATTAAAAGCATTTTCCCTTAAGAACTTTTATTTACAAGCGGGCATATTATTTTGTTTCGCTTGAAAAGCTTTGGTGAGCATTTCTTGACAGCAGCAAATTTTTTTTTCTTTTTTTGTTTTAAACCTGTCAGTGTCACCTAGCGTTTCATTATTCAGACCCATAAACATTGCAGCTAGAGGATAAGGCCAAACACACACACACACAAGAATTAAAAAAAAACATTAACAAACGCTTGAACCTTATTGAGGTTATTCCTTTTTGTCTTTTTTGGAAACAAATGGGACTGACGGCAAGGGCAGCCTGCTTGTGACTGCCGAGCCAGCATTGATGGTTTTGTGGGCCACTGCAGACCCCACGTCAACCGTTTTTTCAGCCACCCACTTGACTCCACCTACACCGTAACCAACTGCCCCTGTCACGGCGCTGGTGGTTGTGTTGTACAGGCCAGATGACATTCTCCACAGGAAACCTCCCTGGGCAACTGGTGCTTCTGACAAAGTCAAGAGTACATAGTGTGCTTTTGAAATAAGTAGGAAACCTCTTGGCAAGAAGAATAACGTTCAGTTTCAGTGATCACTCAATTAAAACACACTTTAGTCTTCATTAGGTTTCCCTATGGATTACATGCACATTCAATATAAGTATTGGCTAATTACAATATAGATAGAAGACATTTTGTCCTCATACCTTTTTTAAAAATCTTCTCTTTTATTAAATATAATATTAAAAGTCTTGCAAGAGGGGCATAATACAATGTATTAAAAAACTTTAACCAACAGACAGCGAAGACACAAAAATAAAGGTAACTTTAAAATATATTTCTCAATCACCAATTTTTCATATTGAAAATTTGGAGCTTTCAGTCTTCACTTTTCACTTCAATGATCTATGATTATTAGCTACAATTAAAGCCAATCACACTATCATATTGAAAAAAAATAAATATTATCTCTCACCTTTGGAAGCGTCTGTTTTTTTATCGGAGACTGATGTATATGATTCTCCCTCGGAGGCCATCCCTCAAGTTACAGTTGATTTAGATAAAAGCGGGGCACAGATTACAAGACAACACTCAATTTCAAAGCTCTCAACCGATCCAATGGTTGATGAGAGCAAAAATTTTTGCTATCTTAACAAAAGCTATAAAATCTCTGAAATGATAAAGGAAATACATATGAATCAGAACACAAGAATTGGTGTATAGTATTTGTTTTCATACTAAGAATAAGATTTAAGACATAAATGGAAAAAAAAAATTACAGAGCCCAACTAAATTGAACTAGAGGTTTTAAAAGAATTACTCTTCAAAATTGTAATGTATATTTAGGCAAGAAAAAAAAATAACAATTACATTCCTTTGTATGCTAAACACACACAGTAACAATTTGCAGTTTGCTTTCTCTCTTGTATTTTTGACAATTTTGAACCCATGCTTTAGTTTAACAAACTTATACCGATATACCACAAATTATAATTGCTGTTATTATGATGATGAAACGTCTATCAAATACAGTAGTCCCCATTTCTAACGACATCTCCAATAACAAGAACTGTTTGAATAACCAGTTTTGAAAATCCCCGTTTTCTCTCTATTTGTGAACTACAATTTATTTTGAAAATAACAATAGCCTTCATCAGATAATCCTGCCAA
The DNA here is from genome assembly GCA_003991915.1 of Elysia chlorotica. NCBI lineage: Eukaryota > Metazoa > Mollusca > Gastropoda > Plakobranchidae > Elysia > Elysia chlorotica. The sequence continues at coordinate 105,086 of RQTK01000859.1, forward strand.
TAACAAAAAGTTTTAGAATAGATCTGCTTCAAACCCATTCCGAACATAAATTGTAAACCAAATGAAAAAATTGTCTAATAATAAACACATCACATTGATCAATGATTTGCCAAAAGCTTTAAGATCTTGCTGTGAGATGTATGCAGACGATACAAAATTCTCTGCTACAGTTGAAACAGATTCGACATGTTTGGTACTGCAATCGGACATTGACAGATTGGTAGAATGGGCAATTTCGCTTCAATGCAGGAAAATGTAAAGTCATGCACTTTGGAAGGAGTAAACCAGAACAGAAGTACACAATGAAGACACACCAGTCACAAAAGAGGACAACACTGGAAACCTCAAATTTAGAAAAGCTTGGTGTATACGTAGACCCGGACCTTAAATTCAGCTGCCATATAGAAACCCAAGTGGCAAAAGCGAATAAAATCTTGGACCACAAGTTTAGAAAGTAACCTTGAGAGAGTACATAAAGTAATATGAACAGAGGCAGAGACAACAAGAAAGGGCAAAAGGCCATAAGGCCTAACAACATCGGACGATGATATCATATCATATCATTCTGACTTCTGAAACCTTCACACATGCCCCAGTCAATTCACCCTACCAACACCTTTCCCTTGCTGTCGCTGACAAGAGTGACATAAGTGATAACCTCACCTTCCCCAACAGACAACTAAGACTTTTTCTACTACAAAAGTAAACAAAGCTGCATGGTGCAATGCTAGACAGTCGAACAGCCAAGCCCATCACTGTACGGTAAAGTTTTATCCCCTTGCATCACCCTCTCACAAAACTCATAAATGTTAATTTCGTAAAGAGTAAAACAGAAACAAAATAGGACACAATGTGTACATGTGTATAAGATAGATCTGGAAATAATCAGTCGCCTGGCATTGTACATTTTGTTGTTTAAAATGAGGGGGGAGCGGCACACAAAAAAATGCGACGAGGGCACAATTTTTCTATTTCAATAAAATCCTCTTTGAGCCTTAGTTGGGGAATAACGAGAACCCTTGCTATAAAAAGGAGAGATATTAAGAAAAACTAGATATCTCGTTTGTATTGAGTTTTGCTGTATTGATATAAAATTAAAAATAAGGCTTAAATTACAATAATCTCAAAAAGTGTTTTCGAAGTCAAGAAATAGTTTATAAATTGCTTTGATTTATGGCTAGATCTATATCTATAGATATTAGAAAAGGAAGCCATTTAAAAAACACACTGTACAAACGGTGAGATATAATCCTGGTTAAATCACCCAGTAAAAAATGGTGATAACATTATAAAATAATGGGGCACTTGGTCATACAAACATTTCTTTCATGATATATTGGTCTTTCCAGACCTGCCTACTTGAAAATCAGAAAAAGCCCAATTTAGGTACTCCATTAGCAAAAAAATTGGTATTTTTCAGGAAAATAGGTACAAATGCAGTTTTTCTCTATTAGTTGGGTCAGTAATCATGATACATTTACTCAGTACATGTGTATAGGGAGTGTTTATACACACTATAGAATAGATGTACAGTGTTTCTGCCTCAATATTGCTATACACAAAAAGTAAACCAATAAAAAAAAAATTTAAAAATAAATAAGTGAATAAATAATCAAAAACCTATTCTCGATTATATAAATACTTTGGGAGTGGTTTTGTGGCCCCATGGGTCTTTTAAATTCTTACCCAATATATAGCAACATTTATGAAAGTACTCTTTTCTAAAAAATCCATTTTGACAAAATAATGGCTCTGTCAGTCTATGTAATATATAACAAATATAATAATAATTTAATTGAACATTTATTTATTGAAACACTTCAATTTTCAAGCAGATGAGGAAGCATTTAAGAGATACCAGAGAGAGAGAGAGAGAGAGAGAGAGAGAGAGAGAGAGAGGAGGGGGGGTGAGAGAGACATGCAGAGGGGGTTAAGAAGAAATAAAACCAACAAGAGAGGAAGAGAGAGAGAGAAGATAAAGATGAGTCTAAAAAAAAACAGAGAGAATGAAATAAAAAAAAGGATGTGAAAGGAGACAGAGAGAGACACACAAACAGATAAATTAAAAGCCAAGAGAGGAAGACAAAGAGAGAGATAAGTTAAAGAGCGAAGAGAGAAAGAGAGAAGGAGATCAGAGAGGAGATCGAAAGATAGAAAGAGATTAAGGAGACCGAGAGAGGGTCCAAAAGTTAGAAGAAAAGTCAGAGAGCTTTTGTGATTTCTTTGAAAAGAAACACAATAATCTAATAGTGTGCACAGTAAGATTTGTCAGAAACACTATTACAATGTCTTTAGTGCGTATAGACTCAGCTTTGTGTAATGTGATCGGCCAAGTCCCGGCAAATGCGCTTTGTAATCCCGTTGCTGTATAGGATCTTCCATGTGACCCATTATCTAGACAACGCACATCGGTGCATGGTAAATATAAGTCTAAATTTGATCTAGACTAGTTTTGATCCAGAGTTCCATCTCAAATGTGCTGGTGGTTCGGATACAGACAAATCGCCTTTAAAATAGAACCAGGGTTCTATATCGAGATCAGGATGCTAGTTTGAATTAGATCTACGTTAATATTTTTCGGTTGCAAAAGTACACGGGCGCATGTTTCGCAAAAGAATGTTAAACCGTATACACCAACAACCACATCAAGTTAGATATAAAAAAAGGCTGATAAACTTTAAGAACAATCAAAATAATAAGTTGGAAACAACGCTAGACCCCAAGGACTGGATGTGAAGATTGAAAGATCGGTATCAATCAGACACATAAAAAAGAACTAGATTTTCATTTCTTGTTTCTCTCGCAGGAGATTCATGTACGGGAAGGAGTTGGGGTTGTAAATAAGGACGAAGATGAAGGGCTGGATATTAAGATGGTATTAATCGCACAAATAAACGATTAACTAGATCTACGTTACTTGTTTATAAACGCATATGGAGCTCATAGTAACGCAAATCAGAATCATTACTTGCTTGGAAATGACTGCTAGTGTCAATGACTGGAAGTGATAGTCAAGATAGAGAGATTGGTACGATTCGGATGAATGAACGCAAGAGAAAACAACGAGTTGAGTTGGGACTGATCGATTTCGGTTAAGTTGTTGACTAACCCAACCTCAATAGCACTGTTATGTAAAGTATAGAAGAAAAAAATATCATCGATCGATAAAAATAAACAAATCATCAATTTTCTTTCGCCCACTGGAAACTTTCTATATTTATTGCTAGTTTCGGCCGGGTGAATTAAAGGAAAATCGTAGCCGTACCTCAAATGCATGTACCTAAATTGCGAAAAAAACAGCGGTGTTGCCCGGGCGGTTGTATATTTTTTAATTTTAAAAATGTATTGGCGTATTTAGATAGAAAGATTTAACTAAATTAGCAAAGCATACAGGTTGGCAGCTTTGGGAGGTGTACTTTCTGTTACCCTTTCGATCATCTCAGAAACTAAGATCTACAGACTTTGATAAAGAGCGCATGACCTATGACAAAATACATCGTCAAGACGGACTTGGATGAAATCTAATAGGTGCAGGTTATAAGCTTTCTGCCACCACGGAAATGGGATAGTCTTGGGTCTCTTGATGAGAGACAAGCAGAGGTAGAAATTGAAAAAAAAATTGGCGATCGCTGAATATCTTCAAAGTCTGAAAAATCGGTACAAGTAGGCAGGTCTGTTTATAATTTATATTGCAGGCTACACAGATCTGGATCTAGATCTAGGCCCAGATCCCGCGAACATTAGGCTATATGCTTACAATACATTTACAAATGTACATCATCTGTAGTTGTACACTATTTAGATACTAACCAGCATAACTAATTATTAGATAGTCTATATCTTGGTCCATCTCCAATATCAAAACAATTTAATCTAGATTAGATGTAGATTGGTCTCTCGATTTGTAGGCCTCTAAGACTCTAGATCTGGATTATGAATTTACAGCATTCAGTTTAGTTTAGCTTCTATATTCAATCTAAAGAAACCCCTGCAATAGATTGCCCCGTTTGAATTATTTTTTACCTATTAAGACTGAACACTCATGCTTCCACACAAATTGATCTGAATCTAGATTCTAGACTTGCATGTCAAAAAACTTTTCGTGTGATCATAAGAATTCTCACTCGTAATGGTGCTATCTTTGCCACGTTTAAAAGTTAAGCCGTTACGTCGGACTGCTGAGTAGCCTTCGTGAATATTGCTGTGTTTGTTGTTGATGCGAGTGTGCTTTGACCTAGTATCAGTTTGCCATCATCCAATCATATTGACAGAGGTTTAACACGTATGCACCGAGAATCATCTCCCTTGCTAGCATCTGTTGCCATATGTAAACAGAAGTTGCCCGAGAAAGTTTGCCATCACAATGAATAGAGGGTTGACTAAAGGCTTATTATGTACATTCTTGCGTGGTTGGAGATATTAAATTGACTTGGTGTATGCCAATTTCTATTTCCGTTCGAGATTTTGACAAAGACTGTGTTATGATATTACATGTATAATACTTATAGCATTTGGCCTCACTTTATTGTTAATTTGACCTCTGTTGAAAGTAATAAAAAACCTGTCTCTTGTGTTCCTAACATGGCGATCTCCTGTTGTCTAACATGTTCGTTGTCTTATTAAAATCTTTTTAGTCACAGACCCAAGACTATAACATGGTGTCAGAACATGGTTGCAGCATCATTTTGATAAAAACTACTTAAGAATGATCGAAACCTACCACTCCATCGACGTCCCAGGGTACGAAAGACAATGCACGAGTTAGACAACAGGAGATCACCATGTCATTTTTTATCACAGATACCACAGAAGACCCCATTCTGGGACTAGAAGCATCCCAACAATTGGAACTCATAAAAGTTGTCCATCCATCAAAACAAAGAAACTGATGTGTGTAAACAATTTCCAGAGGTTTTTGAGGGGATTGGATGCCTCCCAGATAGGTATCACCTAGAAATAGACCATGATGTGAAGCCAGTTCACCATGCAGGAAGAAGAATACCAATCAGCTTAAAAGAAAGAGTCAAGAAAGAACTTGACAGAACGGAAGAACTCCATATCATCAAGAAAAGATTGTAAAGCAGAGCTGAAGGAATACTGGGGAGTACGAGAATCACTCACAGCAGCAGAAGGTTTCATTTTGAAAGATAAAAATATAGTCATACCTCCATCCCTGAGAAGAGGATTACTGCAAACTATCCATGAAGGACATTTGGGTACCACTAAATGTAAGCAAAGAGCTAGAAGTTTGCTCTGGTGGCCCAGAATGTCACAAGACATCACTGAGATGATTAGCCAATGCAGCACCTGAAACAAAGAAAAGAACCATTGAAAAATCATGAACTGGGAGTGGGAGAGTACCCATGGCAAAAGTTAGGGACTGGCATCTTTAACTTTGAAGGGAAAGAATACCTCCTGGTCGCAGACTACTACTCCAGATTTTTAGAAATAGTGCAACTGAGAGACATGAAGAGCTCAACACTGATTGCACATTTCAAAGTCATTTTTGCCAGATTTGGAATACCAGAAATTCTGATAAGCGACAATGCAGCCTCTTATACAGGACAAGAATTTCAAGATTTCCTACATAGCTGGGATATTACTCACATCACCAGCAGTCCCCGATACCCACAGAGCAATGGGTTTGCAGAACGTATGGTTCAAACAGCCAAGAAATTGATGAGAAAGTCAAAGGAGCAAGATCCGCACATTGCGCTTCTCAACTACAGAACTTCACCTTCCCAAAACTTACCATCGCCAGCTGAGTTACTAATGGGAAGAAAATTGCGAACAAAACTTCCATCACTGAAGATTCATTTCAAATCCAAGAACACTCAAAAAGAAATTAAACAAATGGAAGCAAACCAGAGGTTACAAAAACAACACTTCAAAGGTCACGATCTGAAACCTCTACAGGTGAATGATGACGTATTCATCCGTGACATGAAAGACACTCATTGGACACCTGCAAAAGTCATCGACAAGACTCCAGAACCAAGATCCTACATTGTTCAACAAGGAAGAGCACAATACAGAGGAAACATACGTCAAATTCTGAAATTCTGAAGCCCGACAGCGCTAACTTCAAACATCCAGACGCTGTTACTGAGCCTGAACATCTAGAAGACAGCGATACCGAAATCGGAAACACCATTGGGGTCCGCCAACCAAACCAAGACCTACCCAGGGCGACCCAAGCAGTCAAGCACATCGTTTAAGGTGGAAACAGTACACAGTGGAGGTCGCACCTTCCCTACAAATCGGCGACATAAAACTGCGCGGGAAAAAGGGCGAGCTGGTAGTCGCACCTTTCCTCCAAACGTCTATCAACTGAGCGACAATATCACGTGACGAGAAAAATTCCCAGTGTGTGTTATTATTGCCTAGAAGTTAGAACTAATCGTCTCATTTAATTTGTTTCAGTCGAATAAAAACATTAATTTTTTTAATGAAATTGTTTATTATGCAGTTTTTCAGCATTTCTACGCAATGACTTTGTTAATTTTGGATCGCTGATTACGAATCTGTTTTCAGATTTTCGCTACGATCGCTAGTTACTTATCTATGTCCAGCTCAAAATACGGACCTTCTTCATTTCCGGTCAACTTTCAGACGACCACGCACGTTTTGACGCTAGATCTAAGCGCAGCGCTTAGATCTAGCACCATGAGGCGAGGCGACAAAAGAGGCGGCCTTTATTTAGGCGTCTACTCTGTTTACTGGAAGTGGAACACTTTTCATTTGAAATAAACTCTAGCTGCAAAAAAGGGAAGCTTGGGCGAGATGGTGCGACATTCACTGTGTTTCCACACTAATTCAGCTTGCAGCAACAGTGCTGACACACAGACAAATAGGCCAAATGAAGCAGAACCAAACATTCGCACAACACGCAGTGGCCGTAGAATCACTCCACCAACAAAATTAAATCTATAGAGATGCACACGTACAAAGGCCACAATAAAGCCTTGACCAAATAATTGCATCTATGGCCACAACTCACTTAACATTTTTTTTTTTTACAAACATTTTTCTTTCAGTACTGGTATTGGTACAGTAGCTAATCATCAAAAAAATCAAGTTTATCAAGTCTGATACGGTACTAGTGAGAATGCATCTAAAGACAAGAAGTCATGATGTACTCAAAACCAAAGACATTTCTTTAGTTTCATTATTGATTGACATTGTGATTAATTATTAAGTGCCTTAGTTCATTAGTTTAGTATTAACACTTATGATTGATTATTTAAGTTTAAGTGCCTTAGTTCATAACGAGAACCCCAAGACTGTTACACTAATTACATACCGGTAATCATCATAAGAGGCGATTAAATTTTAAACGATCAATAATCACTGTGACAATGTATTCATTATGAATGTGTACTGTGAAATAGTTAGCCTATCTATGAATGATTGTAGCCCAATGGCAGGACTCAAGACTACTATCCGCCGTATCCGGATGTCTGCATGTTATTACACTGTACAAAGTAATTGAAATCACCTTTATTTGATTTAAGTCTACGCGAAAACTTAATTAATTTAAACGTGCATAATTTAAGAATATGACCACATAGTAATTGGTATACATACATACCTCTAAACAAAAAGTTTAATTTACTTGGTGTTCTATTCTATTGGGACAAATTTACTAAGACTAAGAGGGGGAATTGTAATTTATGTAGGATAGCGGTATTAACTATTAAACTTAAGAAGTGGGATGTTATGATATTACATGTGTAATACTTATAGTATTTGGCCTCACTTTATTGTTAAATTGGCCTCTGTTGAAAGTAATAAAAAATCTGTCTCTTGTGTTCTCCCAACGGTATTTTGTAAATATATTGATAGAGCTCTCAAACAATATGAGTCATAAGTAGCAACTGTGAGCCCCAATGTGAAGCCTTCTTGCCATGAAAAAAGTAAAACCTTTGGCCTCAAGAAAATTTCGTGGATAAGCTTACACAAAATAGTTGTGGCTTTAGTATTCCTGTTGACCACACGCATAGTTCTAGCTACGCTTCAGATTTTCTTTGAAGATGAATGTGATTCTTTGGTGTCGAAAGTTCTCAAGGATCCTTATGTTAACGCAGTTTTATATAAAGAGTATGCTTATCAGTTGGGTGTTTTCCATGTTTTTAAAATTCAAGTTTGCTAGAATAATGCATAAAATTATTACCGGTATCTCTATGGGAACTCAAGATTTCTATGATTGGATCATTGGGCAACAAAGGTAAGTTGTTTATCTTGATTTGCTAAATTCATTCATCAAATTTAAATCTAACATTTTTCATTTTCTTATTTTTTATTCTTTTAAGGTACTTTTAATTTTATAATTTAATCATATATGTTGGGGTAAAATTCTTAATACATAGGGCCTATACATTATATGTCAAAATCAAAGTAAGAGGATGTTGCAAACTGAAAATTTTGGACACAAATTTTAAGACATGTTGCACAAGAAATATAGGACACGGTTTTTATTTTGAGTAGGCCTATAAACCTATGTAAGCTAGGGTGTTGTTTTCTATTTTATCCTCAATAAAGCTAAGTCTGCCTTATTAAGCACTACAATCAACAATAGTTATAAAAAGAAGAATTGTTTTGTGGCATATTTGTAAGAAATAATAGTCCTAATTAAATTATGCAATCATATATAATGGAAAGACGTTTTATTGATAAGATTAAGAAGTAGGGTGAGAAAGGTCAATTTTTAAGATAATGTCTATGACAAGCAATGATATAATTTCAGGTCTACTCAGCTAAAATGTAAAAAGCAACCATTTCAACATTTAAGACAAGCCCATTTTTAATCGTTCTAGATTTAAATATTGATTGATTGTGTGTGTGTGTGTGTGTGTGAGAGAGAGAGAGAGAGAGATAGAGACAGACAGACAGACTGACATACTGACAGACATAGACAAACACAGAGAGACAAAGAGAAAAAAACAGATGGACAAGGCTGTTTACACCTAAAGACTTAGGGCAGTGCTTGTGTTGGAGTTTATTTTTTATTTCTATTACAAAGATATCTTTATGAAAATGTGTTTAAATATTATTCTATACTTATATGTTCTAGGTACATGTAAGGAGCTGGAGACTTTAGACCAATGTTTTTTCAACAACCCTCTTTACTAAGAGGAAAAACAGAATCACTCACTTTGTCTTGGAACAGTTGAAGTGGTTTTCCACCAAAAAAATACAGAGGAAAATGAGGCGGAATCTCTATCTAATATGCTTTTGGAGTCAAACATTCATCTTTTTGAGGCAGGTATTTTTTGTTCCATTTGAGACTTTTTAAATACTTTCCTGATTCCTAATCCTACCAGTTATGATTTAAATTGATAAGTGCTGGTGTTACCCTAGTTTTTTTTTTAATTCTAGGTACTTGCTGAATAGACTGCGATGGCTTTTTTCTCATTTGACAATGTTAGTTGAATAAGTATAAACATTAAGATCTTACTCTCTCTATATATAAAGAGAGAAAGAGAGAGAGAGAGAGAGAGAGAGAGAGAGAGAGAGAGACAGACAGACAGACAGACAGACAGACAGAGATTTGAGCAACCGATAAGAGTGGCGGCGGGATTTAAGAAATGGGGTGCTTGTTGAATAGTTGAGTCACGTTTCACATCTCAATGTAAAACTCTTTGAGTTTCCTGACTGTACATGTATAACCACAGGCGCCACAAGTCGGCATGACAAAGAGGTGGCGGAAGGGAGATTTCTATGATCTTCTTACATGGCTGTAGCCTAGTCTACCGTTTGTAAAGGTTCACAGCGTGTGTGTTCACCCCCCCCCCCCCCCCCCTCCTTATCACCCATCTAATTCGCGCCACATTCCTAATAGAAATAATCACCATGCAGTTGAAGTGAAAAATCATGTGTTAGCTTGACAAATATTTTTTTAAAAATTATATCCGGCTCTGTTAAAATATGTTCTTACACTTTATACGAAGCCAAAAGCGGATTGCTAGGGGTGTCTATTAAAGAGAAAGAATTGTGTTTCATAGGGTGAGCGGGTTCGAAGACGGAGTGGGTTTGCAAAATAATAATAATAATATTGATAATATAACAATAATAATAATAATAATAATAATAATAATGATAATACTAATAATAATAATAATAATAATAATAATACTAATAATAATAATAATAATAATAATAATAATAATAATAATAATAATAACAATTTGTTTTATTTTATCTGCGTATCATTTGGAAAACAGCAAACAGTAGGCAATGGTCTTTATACATTTACCTCACAGAGCATGTAGTGGCGTAGAAAAAAGTTTAGACTTAAACTACATGAGACAAATTATTCTATGCATAATTTATAATGTCTGTTTTGTTTCAATGTGTTATCACTCAAAAATTGTATTAATTCAGAAGTAATTATTAATAAAAGCGTGACATGGTAGGCTTAAATTATGTCATGTTATTTTTTTATCACAGATTGATAAATAAAATTGGTTTCTTTATGTATTGAGCGATGATTGATGCGTTAAAACTGCTAAAGTTTAAGTTCATAATTTTTTTTTCAGAAGAAAAATACATTTGTCATCTACATCCAAGGGACTGGATCCAGAATAATTTGTCTTCTTCCCCCAGATGGTTGTGTGATCAAATGTGGTACCATCACTGTGGTCACACAAGAAAGTGACATTTGTAAGTCTGAAATTATGATTCAGGCTAAGATTCCCTAGTTCATGTTTTAAATTTCCTGATAATCTATGAAACTAATGTTTAAAAAATCTCTTGAGTAATATAAACTGTTTCACTGTTTGAAAGGAAAATAAAATAATGTGACACTAAAGCTTTGGTCCACGGCTTTCGCTAATTAGGGGGCTGAATTTGCCAGCACTTGCACCAATTAGAAAACAATTACCTCAAAATTTGGTATCCCGGTACACAAAAAAATTATTAATTTTAAAAAACTATCTCAAAACTTGAAAATGGCCTCCACAGCTGTTTGCTTTAACGCTGCAGGCAGGAATTTAGTTACGGCGACAGTGAAAAACTGCCTTTCCTTTAAGGAGACATTTTATGTGATTGGTCTCTGAATTATGATTTAGTTTCCAGATATGAGCCAGAATTTTAGCAAAAGTTGTGCCATTACTTTGTGGAAAGTTTGATAACAAATGTTTTAAAATAGCAATTTTGTGTCACTAGTAGTAGGCCTAGTAGTTTTTTTTATCATTTTTTTTTCGTTCCTTCGTACTGGGGCCTCACACAGTGATCAAGTCACCTGTAACAACATAAAACAAATTGAAATAGAGCTGACATTGATTCAGTCCATGGAGTTTACCGCCAACACTCTCCATACAAAATACTTGCCAAACATTATATTTTAGAGCATTATTAAATTTCTTTCATTGAGACACACATGTTTGGGTTAGGCTTATGGGAAGAATAGGGAGGAGAAAAATTACATTCTACAAAAGGAAAATAACAAAAAAAAAAAAGAACAGACGCAATGAAAAATTAACCATTTTAGTTAGAAAGCACAAGGTCTGGCTTGCTTCAAACGTCTAAACAATTGCATCAGTCACTTATCCCAATCAAAAAAAGAAAAAAATACTGTTTAGAGTGTGAGTGAGAGAGAGAGAGAGACAGACAGACAGAACTCGATGAACCATAAGATGAATTATTTAAACCATTTCTATTGTCATTGTCAAACTTAATGTGCTCATTACTGAGCACATTGGTCCTTGGATTTGGATTACATTGTATAGAAGTTAGTTTTTAAATAACCCACTTAGACAGATTGATCTGAACATACAAACGAATGCATGGCGACGCAAACAAGATAAATACAGTTTATGAGGTAGAAACATTTATCTTTGTATTTTATTTCATTTGAAAAAATTCGTGGGTCTTACTGTTGACTTATTGATCATTTCTATGGCTTCTATTTATCTTTGTCATTGTGACCTCATAAATCCCATTACTGTAAAAAAAACATTGCGGTATTAAATAAACTTTAATTACCATATGTTGTCATTTCAAAGCATGAGGAAATATCCCTCTTAGATTAATTAAGGTTTAAATAAAAACCAAATTGAAATGAGTGAGTTTGTTTTACGGCACGTCAGCACGGTAACGGCTATGTTGTGCCCATGATGTCCTAAACACAGAAAGGTTTAAGTTAGCATCAGCAAGTAAACTGGGACAAGTTCACAGAGGGGCAACGATCGCAAAGGGCGATGAAGGATAGGCCGGACGAAAATCAAACGAGCGCGGGCAGACAGCTGTGCCTCAAAAAACAATGTCCCCCCCCCCCCCGCAAATGTAAAGTTTACTAACTTTATGCACATTTTGCCAATTTTTATGACTAAATTAGGCAAATTTGAAAATTTTAAAGCTTTTTTTTTTTTAATTTTAATTAATTATAACATAAAATGCATGCAATTTCGTTTAATTCAATGACATTTTTCTTCCAGTTCAGTGATTTTTTACTGTGCAATTTGGACAGCTTATTCCCTACCCAATGAGAACTATTCAAGCTTTGCATTTGTTGCACACCTTACCTTCAAATCTTTGGAAGATAAGGATGTTCTCTGATTTCTTCTTTTCTTCCATTCCAGTATTCTAAAACTCTTCATTTTTTCACAAACTATTTTTAAAAGTGTCTAGAATTTTTTATTGGACTAACTCTAAGAAGCATGCTTCATTGTCTAGACACTGATCGAATAAGTTGATATAAATGTGAATCTACTTTCATAGGAGCAAAGTGATTTTTGAGGATTTACTTTCATTCCAATCTTCATTCCTTCAAAGAACACTATCAATTTGTTGTTTTTTCTTCTGCTCTGTAATGGTTCTACTAAAAAATACCTGCATCATTATGCACATTATATACATACTATAAAAAAAAACAACCTTGCAGATAATATATATATTTTCCATCTGCTTTTGAATTAATGAAAGTGCACTGATTTAGAATTGTTAAAGTATTCGTTGAACGGTCTTTTATTTTCCAAACATGAATACCTACTAGATGTGTTTATTTTTAGTCAGTACAGATAGAGAATTCTAGGAGTTAGTTTAGTTTGATGTGAAAATCGAAAATGTGTATAAAAAGAGGTGTATTAACTATGATACAAAATTATAATGACAAAATGCACACAATCTCTAAAACCAACTAGCACTTTTTCATCACACTCACCGATTTCGCTCATCTAAGTCAGATCACTCAATCCCACCCTCAAGATTCCTTGCTGTGTCTTCTCATGGTTGGATAAATATGCGCTCTTAATTTTTTGTTATTTATTTTTATTCTTCAGCAAGTTTTGATGTATTACTAAATAGCGTTTATCTTCTTATTAATTTCTTGTTTACTTTTGGGATGAATAATTGAGATGCATCTATACTTTGTACCTGTGCTTGATCTGTCAACGATAATAACAAACAAACACCAATAATATTATTCTTCTTCTTTTTCACCTCCTCCTCCTCCTCCTCCTCCGCCTCCTCTTCTTCTTCTTCTTCTTCTTCTTCTTCTTCTTCTTCTTCTTCTTCTTCTTCTTCTTCTTCTTCTTCTTCTTCTTCTTCTTCTTCTTCTTCTTCTTCTTCTTCTTCTTCTTTTTCTTCTTCTTTTTCTTCTCCTCCTCCTCTATCACTCTCTCTCTCTCCATCCCTTTCCCTTTTTTATTTTCATTGCGGATAAGGGATTTTTGCAGTTTTCTTAGTTTGTTTTTGCTTTGCTAGGCTAAATATTGCATAAGATCAGGGCTTTTCTAAGATTTTTTATAAAATGAAATACAAAGACCAGAATCAGAACCAGGGAAGCAAAGACCATATTGGAATCCGCCAAGGGAACTAATGCGTTTCGAATAATCTTGTCCTGAATTTTAGGAATTTCCAAAGATACTTTGGAATTTCTAAAACTGGTCCCTGAAATGTTGAAAGAGGATGAGTTTCCATGTAAAAAAAAAATAAAAAAATTAACAGCTTTAATAATACAAAACCGAACGGTGGGGTTAAACATTTAGAAATTGAACCTCGTTTGAGCACCTTCTTCCTTGATCAGCGAACTAAAAAAAAAATGTTTTAATGTTTTATTCAGAAAATATTATTATTACTATTATTGGTTATTGTAATTGATATGATTTTTATTATCATTTTTTTTCATCCTGTCCTCTCCCCTTTACCCTCTAATGCCACCCGTCTCTCTTTCTATCTGTCTTTCTCTCTGTCTGTCTGTCAGTCTGTTCGCCTGTTTGCTGTCTCTCCGCCTTTCTCTCCCTATCTGCCTGTCTACCTGCCTGCTCTCTGCCTCTCTGTCTTTCTCTCTGTCTGCCTGTCTATCTATATTTCCACGTCTCTTCATCTATCTCTGTTTTTCACCTTCCCTCTTTTCCCCCCATCACTCTTTATCAGTCTATCAAATGTATGTTAGAACAAAAAATACAAGCAAAATGAAACAAAAATTAAACAAAACAAGTGGTGGGAGTTTGCGGGGAGTTCTCTGGTTCGGATCGTTGCTGTTGGATGCACGTCTTCAAAATTCCTCTCTCGCGCCTGCTCGCAAAATTCTTATCTCTGTTATGGCGGACGAAAGACTAGAGACGCAAATCGCTGGTGATTTCTAGTACGTCTGCAAAAACCTCTAGGACCCCCGCAAAAACATCTAGGACCCCTGCAAAAGCGTCTAGGTCGTCCGCAAAAAGATCTGAAAAGAACTGCGCGAGGAGCGGCGAACTTTGATTCTTACGGATCAACTGCAGCGGTTGTGACGAGTTACGCTCAACGCACGCTCAAAGCCTCGACCTGTTCCTCAACATCTTCCTGTTTACACAACGAATACCGTTGGAGCAATTCAAACCTGCTGTGCTTTGACATACGGTACCCTATAAGCTATAAAGACCATGAAACTTAATCTGGAAAGGCAGCAGGCCCTGACGGAATCCCCCCTGAAGCTCTGAAAGATGACATTGACATCAACACATCCACTGACATGCTACAACCCTGGGAAAATGAAGAGATGCCGATGGAATGGAAGAAGGGATACCTTGTAAAACTACCTAAGAAAGGAGACCTATCATCCGGTGGAAATTGGAGAAGCATTACCCTGCTGTCAATACCAAACAAGATCCTGCCTAGAATCATACTGGAAAGATTGAGGACAACGCTGGACCAAAAACTGAGAGATGAACAGGCCGGCTTTAGACAAAGGAAATCCTACACAGACCAAATAGCTTCCTTGAGGATCATAATTGAGCAAACCTTGGAGTGGCAGACCTCACTCTACCTGTCATGCATTTTTTGCGGCCGCAAATATTAGGACCAAAGGCAAAATTTGGCAAATTCCCCTAAATTGGCAATTCTTGACAAATTTCGGCAAAATGCGAGAAAAAAAAAGTAAAAGTGCGAATATCGCAGTTGCACCTTTATGTTGGCCCAAACCCCAAGGGAGGCAACTCTCTAGGCTAATTCTAGTTATTATATTATTGATCTAGAATCATAGCTTACTATATTAAGTTATTAAGTACTCCATGTCTAGAATACATTCCAGTCATGAATCGTTTCCTGAAATGTATGCCAGGCACACAACAGCTCAAGAAAGGCATAGTGAGTTCAAGAGTTGGACACATGTCAGTGGTCAGCTCTTGTTCTGCCCCTCTTGCAACATTGTGCTTGACCACAAACGAAAGACGGTCACATTATACTGACACCGACCCAACCTGTAGGGAACGCAACAGCCAGAATTCGAACTCGGAAGCCGGTGTTCTAACATTTGTGAACTGGTGAAATTATTATCGTCTTCTCCGCCATAACTACTCAGGGTACAAACTTGAAATTTAGATATATTGGTACCTTGGAATTTTCTGAATGTTTTAGGCTGGTTCATTTTTTTTTCACAATGATGCACAAAGCATTAATTGGATTTTAGGAATTGAAATTGATTCGTAGATCAAGCAGCCATTGCTGTTTTTTTTTTTTAAATTTAGTTAGCTAATCAGGCTAGGTTGAAATAGGTGCGGGGCTCTATTTCAATAGTTTAGATTTCTTGCCGTACCGTAACTATTATTGTTTTCTTAAACCCATTGTCAACACTACCACTTATACTGACTTTTGTTGATTTTCAGAAGGCGTTTGACAGCGTGGACAGGGGGGTGATCTGGAAACTTATGCAGTATTATGGAATCCCACACAAATTCGTCAACATCATACGGAGGCTATACGAAAACTCTACCTGTCAGGTCATTCATGATGGAAAACTTACAGACCCCTTCAAAGTAGAAACTGGAGTACGACAGGGCTGCCTACTATCCCCAACAATTTTCTTGATGGTCATAGACTGGGTGATGCGAACAGGTACGAAAATGGGCATGCAGTGGACCTTCGCAAGACAGTTGGAGGATTTGGATTCGCAGATGACATCTGTCTCCTCTCACATAGATATCAGGATGCACAGGCCAAACTGTCCAGGTTAGCAGGGGAAGCAGCAAAGACTGGCTTACAGATCAACATCCAAAAAACAGAGACCATGAGGATCAATGAGAAACAAGCGAACACTCTCCACTTAGAAGGAAAGAACATAAAGGAAGTGGACAAGTTCACCTATCTGGGCAGCGTAGTTGACAAGCATGGGGGCACCGAAGAGGACATAAAGAGCCGCACCAACAAAGCAAGATTTGCATTTAACAGCCTCAGACCGATTTGGAACTCTTCAGCCCTCTCCATTCGTAACAAGTTAAGAATTTTCAATACAAATGTCAAGTCTGTTCTACTCTATGTGTCAGAAACATGGCGAACCACCAAGACAAACACAACAAAGCTCCAGACCTTCATCAACAGATGCCTTAAATACATACTTAAAGTCAGATGGCCCCAGACCATATCCAACGAGGAGCTGTGGAGACGCTCAGAACAAACACCAATTGACATCCAAATTAAGAAAAGGAAGTGGGGTTGGATCGGTCATACTCTGAGAAAGCCCCCAACAGACATCACAAGGCAGAGTCTGGAATGGAACCCACAGGGCAAGCGGAAAGTTGGACGACCTAAACAGACATGGCGAAGAAGTATGGAGGCAGAGATTAGGAGTGCTGGCAAGACATGGACTGAACTGAAGAGGGATGCCCAAAACAGAGTCAGATGGAGAGGCCTTGCTTTGGCCCTATGTTCCTACGGGGACCCAGAGGCATAAGTCAAGTAAGTCATTATTAATGAAATACTTGAGCAGGCATTGAATTTCGCGTCAACTTTGACCCACATTACTAAAGGAGAAAAAGACATTATTAAACAGGCAAGAAAGACCTCACTCTACAACAACTAAAAACCTTGGGTAAAGTAAACAACAAGTTTTGATGTAACAATAGCGAGCTCCGATGGCGCTGAGACATGTGAACTGGTAGTGTTGTTCTTATTATCACAACTCCAACACCTTAATAATAGATGTTGGCATATACAGAGACGATGGATTCGCAACCTGCGCCCTTCCAACGAATCAAGTGGAAACAATAAAGAAAGATATATGGAAAATCTTCACAACAAGTTAAACATAACTATAGAAACAAATAAAAAAAAATCACGGACTTACTCGGCGTGATGCTCGACCCAAAGAATGATATCTACAAACCCTTCAAGAAACCCAGCAACAATAGTAACTGTATAAGCACACACAGCAACCATCACCCCGGCCATAAAGAAGAACCTAGGCCTACCCAAGAGCATAAACTATCGGAAAAATATTAACAAGAATGGGGAGGTATTCAAACATGGCAGGACAACATACAACGATGCGCTTAAAATAAGCGGTTTTGACAGGCAATTGTGCTTCAGTGCTGATCTAAAATCAAAAGATACGAACAAGCAACAAAGCGATGAAAGAAAGAAAAAAAATAACCTTGTTCAACCCACCATTTAGCATGAACGTCTCAACCAACGTTGCAAGGGACTTTATAAACCTGATAGACAGGCACCTCCTAAGATTAAAAAAAAAAACTACATAAAATTATTACCAGAAATACAATAAAAGTCAGCTACAGTTGCCTCCCCAACAAAAAAACAATAATGAACTACAATAAGAATCTACTACTAGAAGAGTTTAACACTAAGAAAAAAGGTGACGATAAACCAAAACTGCAACTGCAGAATCAAAACAAGCTGCTCCCTGCTATCTACAAATGTATCTCATGTTATAAATGAAAAAAAATTCGCACGAGGAGTTGTGGGTTGATGTTCCTGGGTCAAAGTTAAAACTAATGAAAAAAAGCTATTAAAACATCAGGCATATATGGCAATATCTCAAGATAACAGAGATGAAAAATAGGGACTAATTGCAAAACCAGAGATAAAGGGAGACAACACACGGATTAAAAAAGAGTACGGATGAGTCTTCTCTCTCTCTCACACACATATGCACATACATATTCTTACTTTTTCGCTCCTTTCTCGCTTTCTCTCTCTTTCACTTTCTTCCTCCTCTCTATTTATTTTTTTTCCTTTTAACCTATCCATCTAATAGTCCAACAACCGTTGCAATGCATGAATACTGAACAAAGTGCAATACCACTGGATATAAAACTACTGCACGTTAATGCCAAGGCGGTATGCTCTCCAGAAAACAAGCCTAATTAGAAAAAAACGACGGTTCATTCTTCAAACATGACACCAACCTCTTAATGTCAGTAAATTCAAGCACATTGGTCTGTTATAGCAAAAGAAGATCAGTAATATAATGGCTAATTAGCACTTCTTGAGGTCCTGGACTGAAAAATGTTTTAAATTTAAAGAGTCTTGAATTTGAAAACACGACTCATTTTTGTAGGCACACAGCTAGACACATTGAAAAACATTTTAGAAATGAAAAAAAATTCGCACGAGGAGTTGTGGGTTGATGTTCCTGGGTCAAAGTTAAAACTAATGAAAAAAAGCTATTAAAACATCAGGCATATATGGCAATATCTCAAGATAACAGAGATGAAAAATAGGGACTAATTGCAAAACCAGAGATAAAGGGAGACAACACACGGATTAAAAAAGAGTACGGATGAGTCTTATACAAAAATTAATAAAGGAAAGAGAGAGAGAGAGAGAGAGAGAGAGAGAGAGAGA
>RQTK01000859.1:129059-179453 GCA_003991915.1 Elysia chlorotica
GGGCTGGCACGCCGCCAGCATTCCTGCGCTGGACGGAGCTGTGGTAGAGGATCTGGTTCCCAAGCATGTCTGTGAGGTTTCCGCCAATAGCGCAGAGCACGGCCTCCGGCGCACACGTGTCCCATTTCTTGCAGCCTTTGCTGGCAAACACATAGGCGTGGACTTTGCCCTCAATGAGGAGGAGAACCTTGAACACAAGAAAAAGAAGGGTTGGTTTTTTATATTTTTTGTTTTGTGTTCAATAACCTTAAACCATCATGCCACAGACTATCTGGGCGAATTTTCCACCACATCTTTGTATTGCATGGCACACCTTCTGCTTAATATATTAAATATTAAAGCTTTTTATCTTTTATAAATTTTTGAAAGTTCCCCACAATAATGTGCACACAAGAAATAGGCCTATAACCTAGCAATGTAAAGATGTTAAAGCATAAAGCACAGATTGTTCTCTTATCAAATACTGTTTAAATCATTAAACAGTAGTAACAATTTAAAGATTAAACGCATTGATAAAATCAGAACAAAAGTCAATTATATTCGCTGATCTCTTTGAATGCTGGTAATTTTTTTATTGAATAGTGAAAATAAATAATTATGCCTATTCCTAAAAGTTCAAAAATGTGTCTTTGTGTTCTTACTTTGTGGCCTGCACCCCCGACCCTGACAATCTCTGTAGGTTCACATGAGTTGACTGCTTCAGTAACAATCCAGTCAGAGTGAGAGCGTGTGGTTGTGATCAAGTTTTGGTTTGCAGGTGGAACTTCCCTTGTGAAGCCATATGACCCTGTTTTAACCACACACAAAAAAAAAATAAATAAAAAAGAGAGTAAAATAGAGGTTACTACTCTCTAGCAATACAAGTCAAGTTAATTTACAAAGGGGACAAAAAATGTAAATTTTAAAAATCATTCAACGACCACTTCACCTTCTTTAATAAAAAGATCAAAAATAATTTTTTATATCACAGAGTTTTTTTCTAAACACATTGTCATCAGTCTATCAATACATGTGTTGAGAAAACTTTGCTTTTAACAATTAATTAACTTTGAACTTCTACGAACAACGTCTAAAAATTGTGTAAGGCCTCTTCGTGAAAATTGCAAACATAGTTTGAGAAAGTTTTTGTGATAAAACTCCTTGTGAATCTCCGAATAGGATAAACCTGGATACCTAGAGGAAATAAAACTAATCAGACATGAGTCCCCATACCTAGCCCAACGAGCCCCCATATGCAGCGTCCCAGAGGAGCCCCTGTTCCTGCCTCATAGTTGTAGTACGGCTGGAATATGACGCCCCCTTTGGCTTCACCATTCACTGCCACACCGATTAGGACTGTCACATGGTCAAGCAAGCCTGAATTAAAAAAGTATATATATATATAGATATATATACATATATCTGTGTGTGTGTGTGTGTGTGTGTGTAACCCATTTCATCCTGTCTATTTCTCTTTGCCTCGATTTCTTCTCTGTTCATGCTCTTCACCTACTTGTTCTCACCTTTTTTTCCTTCTCGTTTGGCCTTTTTTTATTTTTCATTCCTGTAATAAATCTCACCAAGGTTGCCACTTTCTCAGATTTCTTTTTTTCCTTTAGTTCTTTCAAATCAGTCTGCGAGAGTTTTCTAATGAATAGTGAGAAGGCATAAAATGTCTTGATGAGTTTTCACGGTCAACGTCTGCTAAGTTTCGTATCGTAAACCCGTAGCAATATACAGATTTATGGTATACTTAGATCACGGCTGAATTAGAGGAAGGTATTGCCATTATACAGATCGACAAAAACACTCCCAGTGAGATAGGAGCAATACCTTTTACAGCAACCATCTCACTCAGTTATGGCGAAGAGCTGGTGCCTCGCAAGGCTGAGTGGAACGTGCCGTGCCAAGGCTAACTCTTGAAAAGCTGACCTCCCCCTTTTATCGCCGAAATTTTTGTCTGGAGCGATTTCACTGTCTATGCGTATCCAAAAAGCGTTGTGAGTTGGGATACAAAATGGTTGGCTGTTTATCAGAAGCCACTTGAAAACAGTTTGAAACATTCTTAGTAGAAAAAGTCAATTGGTTTGAGTCGAAAGAAAAAAAAACAAAGCATTCTTGAGATGAAAAGTGCCCTTTTATTTTTTGAATCAGTAAAATAAATATCTGGCTACTAAGGAGAAGAAATAAAAGAGTTCTCCTGGACGCGGTGTAAAAGAAATTTAGTTTGTTAGTACCCATGAACAGGCTCAGTCTAATTTTCTGAAAGAGATACGATGCGCACTGAGGGGAATGACAGAGTTTAAAATAAAAATGCATTGCTATTTTTGCAATGATATTGAACATAACCTTGATTCTACAGCTGAAGTTATCTTCTTCAATATGTAATTGGCACATTATAAAATCCTTTAAAATCATTTATCTTTCAATCTATTAAAATGTGAGATCCTGCAAAGGTCATTACATTTTAGCAAATCAAAATAATTTGAATAAAATGTAGAAGGAGTGGTCTCTTTGAGAGAGTGTTAAGTAGTTTTGACTATAATTTTTTCGTATATCCACGATGGAAATAGAAATCAAAACATGAATCGCTTGGAAGCAAACTGGAGGTGTTTAAAAAGACATTAGAGAATCGACAAGCGCCAGTACCTTTTTAGTGGGTGAAAATCATCCACAAATAAATATGTGAGGAAGAACGAGGTGCAAGACAATCAGGGTTGTTGTTATAATCAATTTTAACTCACATGTAGACGAAAAATTAAAAAAAAAAAAACGAAATAAAATTCGTCATGATTGCAATACATTCAACCACACATCCTCATGACTACAGGCTGCACCGAAATGCTCCAAACCTTACCGCAGCTTGACGTACGTGCGCTGTCGGGCTTTCTTTTACCCGGATTAACGTACATGCGTTAGTGGTTAAATGTGTTTTCCTTTTCCGTGTAATCGCTCTTCAGCACATTGTCGAATGGTTTGTTTGAGCGATAGAGACGGGTAGAGGCTTCACACTGTAATAGATTGGCTTGGTTTTCGAAAACTGAGTTTCCGCAAATATCCTCTTTTACGCGGCCCGCTACGCACATTATCTAACATTTTGCAGCTGCTTGTGCTTTATGTGGAGTATTCTCTTGCTTACTGCTGTTTCAGTCAGTCAGGTGCGTTAACTATCTAATGCGAATACCCGAAGGCATCCAAACAAGCTAGGATTAGCCTTAACAATGGGCTGATCTGAGTACATTTTTGGACCAAAGATATTTTGATTAAGCCGTTTAGTGCAACTCTATGATAAATAATTAGTGCAGGATTATTCTGTGATGTTTATTTAATGTCATGAGGAAAGACGAACATAACCTTTCCCCAGGATTTGTCATTTTGAGGCACTTTATGATAATGCTCGCAATACCTTCGTGCTTAAGGCACCAAAGTTAGATCTATATCTCAATGGAACATTTCATCGACTGAGTGGGAATTTGTCACCAGAGTGGCTGGGTCTTTGTGGGAATTGAGAATGAGGCGGGCTGGTGCTCGACCCCGATCCTGGCTCTGCGTGGACAGAACATTGTTGAGGTAGCGGCTGGTAACCCAATTACCGCCAGGCCTCTGCCCTCGCCAAATGCAATTTTCCTGCATGTTCTCAGGCTTCGTTCACGAGAATCGAATGAAGAATTTCATCCCCTCGGTATATACTGCAGAAAACTGACCTTTAAACGAGCACGCATGGAATATCATTTGGAACATAAATTCTTCACCCGTCTTTTGGAGGAATCAAGCTCAAAATGCCATCATTTTATTTTTTTAAATTAGTTGTAACCATTATGGAAAGAAGCGTTAGATTCTTGTTGCGTGTAGGGTCACTTTCTCTAGCTCACTGTTGTATTCATGTGGGAGCCCACAAATCCCATGGTTTAAGGGGAGAAAAATCAAAAGAAATTTAAATTAACAATCTATCAAACCTCGTCTTGCATGAGGGACGAAAGGGGCAGGTTTTTCATTGCTCGGTGTTTTCGTTAGTATTTAGAAGTCAATTTTAACTAACAACTATAACATGGCTAAGTTGACTACTGAAGGCATCAGTATCGAAATGAATCCCCAATTGCTATGCCAGAGTACAAGTTATTTTCACATTTGAAGTAATATTTACATCTCGGCTGATTTCAATAATTTTCTTTTTTCAATGTATTACGAACAATCATTGACACAGGATTTTTTTTGGTATGACCTCAGTCTTTGCTGCCAACATTATTTTGTACTCCCTAAAAAATCAATGTTAACCAAAGAATAAAACATGATAATCCTACAGCTTTCAATCAATTATCGCGAAAGCCGAAAACGCGAATATTTACTTTACACTACAAAAAATGCACACAGTGGGCTTACAAATTTTAGTACAGTCTGACAACGCATAAAAATGGGTTCTTAAACTGCAAAAAGGTTTGTAAGGTACGAGACAACTTCTTTGTCTCATGTTAACGATGGTTTTTTTTCCTACACATCTCCAAATACGTTAAGGTACAAGAGCGTATTCCCTTCGCCAAAGATGAAGCACATCAAAGTTGTCAAAGTTGAAAATATGTACTTAGTTCCTCTTTCGTTTTTATATCTATCGAACTGTGTACTTGAGAATAAATTTGCTCTTCCTAGTATTTTTCCATTGTGGCTTTCAAGCTTTTTCTTTGTTGCCTCAACTTCGCTTCAGCCTTTACCTCAAGAAGATCTTCATATTGTAATGGTCATTAAAAGACAAATGGAAGAAATTACTAATCTTTCTGTATTCTTTTTAAAGCAATCACATAAATATATATATTATTACTTTATTCTTTTTCTTTATATGTGTATTTGTAAAATGTTACCTTCCACCTACCAGAGTTGTCAGAGAGCTTAGCTTAGGCGACCTGTCAGCTGCTGGTCTAACATGTGGCAAAAATAAGATTCCATTTCTAATATCCTAGATCAATTGTCAGAAAACGTCTGGTAGACACTCCTTCTTTTCATTCTGCTATATTTTTTCTCTTTCTTGGTCTCACTGTGTGCCTGCGTCTCTTTCCTTTCTCTCTTTTTGCTCGCTCGCCAGTGGCTAGAAATGTAAGTAATCAGTTCTTCTCTGAATTTTTTTAAGGCATAGGTGATCATGAAAATATGTGTAAATGTCTATATTGAAACTTATCTTCCAAATTAAATGGTGCCCTGCCTCAGCAGATGTTCGTTACATATAATGGAAGCTCATGGTATTGATTAACATAAGACTTTCAGGTAAAATCGTCCTAGAAGTGACTCAGTAGCCCGGAAATGGAGAATGAAGCGGGTGACACTAAAATTTGTGTGAAAGAGAATGTGAGATAGGGGTAGGAAAAGAGAGTAGTGAGAGAGAGAGAGAGAGAGAGAGAGAGAGAGAGAGAGAGAGAGAGAGAGATAGAGAGAGAGAGAGAGGGGGGGATAGAGAGTGGGGAGAGAAGGATAAGCAACAAAAGAAGCAGCAATAGCTTTTGTATTGATTGTTATGAAGGCAGCAGTGGTGGTAGAAAACACCGTGAAAAGCTGTCCAAGAATAGAAAAATAGAAGGGGAAGGTTGTGAATTGGGGGCAGCTGGCATAAGTAGTTGAGCTTTAAGCGTCTGTTCAAAAGGAACCCGGTTAGTTCCCTCTATTTCACAAAGCTATATTTTGTCGGACTTAGACCCGGCTGGTTGCGGTGGTGTCAGTATAATGTGAAACAAAATTCTGGAATCCCTGCATTATCTTAGTCCCGTATGACATAACGTAAAATTGGCAGACGTTAGTCTTGAAACCTGTTCATGTGCATGATGCTCTTTGGGAACCTAGGAACCTTTAAATTAGGAGAAAGCTTCATTCCTATAAAGAATCAGGTAATACTGACGGATAAGACAGACAGGAAGAGAAAAATAAAGAGACATACGAGTAGTGGGAAAAGAAATTCAATACATGTATGAACATGATTCCAGGATTTTGGAGAGCATGGGCCCCACTTAAGTTTATGGCGTAACGGTAGACGGGTGCAATTAAAGCAATGGATTGCAAATCTGCAGACTGTCTGAAGTGGAAGGAAGGATAAATAGCAATAGTGAACACTCATTATCCGACTGTGTTGCTTTCTATGTTAACTTGGAAAACATTTTTTAATCAGAAGAAAAGTGCGATTATTAATTTTACTTCACTTTGGATTTGTTAAAATACTTTGACGTATTTTCTCATTAACTATAGTTGTGATAAAATAAAGAATATTGCATTACACGTTGAAGTCTTCAAAAATGATAAGTTTTAAGAGGAAACTGTAAACGTTGCCAATATCATACCCAATTAGTATTCTTTTAGCTTTAATAAATGGCTGCTGCATTGTTCTATATAGATGTTTGATTTCTTTCTGAATGCATAGATGGAAACAAAAAACGGCCCATACTTTATGAAAAATTTGGGACAATGTTTATTTTTAATCATACTAGTTGTGACTCTGTTCCAATATCAGCAAACTTGTCACCAACTCTACCCTGCATTAAAAAAGCTACCTTTTTGGGGTCGTTTATTTATATTACTTATCAACAAAGATAACAGTTTTGAGAATAACAGTGCGCTGGGTAATTATTGTACGATATTGTTACACATGTCAATCTTTGTTTTTTTTTTTCTTCTGTTTTGCCAAAGCCATGTGGGATAAGAATAATTATTTAAACATCGTGACATTTTTGCAGTGGCTAGAGGCTGTTGGATTCAGTGAGAAGCCTCTCCACTACCACAAAGAGAAAAATGTCACCCTTGTGACAATCAGGGTCTGTCCAGCTAGGCCATTTCCATATTATTAGATTTGCAGGGAATAAAAAAAAACCAACCCAAACTCCCTAGGTTTACTTCTTAATCATAGAGAAATTAACAGTCCTCGCAACTTCAGTGGATTCCGCATTCTATACTTTTTACGTTTTAGTTCGACATTAGTTGTTTGTTTTTATGTTTTAGTCATTTTTCAAGAGCTTTTATCACACGATATGGTAGTTATTCTTGGAAGCTAGATAATTGTATTCCATAGCGGTCTCAGAGAAGAAAACCCGGAGAAAAAAATCTCAAAAGTAAGGAGCCAACATTTCCAAAGGTATCGGTTATTGTTGCGGTGCTAAATTTGGCATGGCTACTGGGTATGGTGTTTTGTTTTTCTTTCCAACCTATTCCACCCACGCCTATGTTTTTGTTTGGTTTTTCTACTGGTTTTGCTTTTTAGTATTCTTAGAAGAGGTTAGTTTGATAGAAAAGTTATTTAAAGGGTAAATGTATCTCCAATCTGTGTTGATGCTCAGGTTGAATTTCAAGAGCTGATGGTCGAAAGCTTTGTTCTTGATGTTCTGGTATTTCCGTCGCTGAACATTAAACATTAAGGAAATTGTGTGTGGGGGGGGGGGGTTGGTTTTTTTTTAAAGAGAACAGTAAATGAAAATAAGAGTATTTCTTTACCTAAGATTGCTTTCTGCATAGTCAAACGCAAGAAAAAGAAACTTATGTATATTTCGTTCTATCTTTCTTTCTTTTTCTATCTCTCTCTCCCTCTATCTCTCTCACTCTCTCTCTCACTCTCTTACTCTAACTTTTTGTCCCTCACTTTCACTCTCTCTCTCACTTTCTCTAACTCTCTCTCTCTCTCTCTCTCTCTCTCTCTCTCTCTCTCTCTCTCTCACTCTCTCTCTCTCTCTCTCTCTCTCTCTCTCTCTCTCTCTCTCTCTCACTCACTCACTCACTCCCTCTATTTCTCCCTTTTTTAATATAATACGTCTATCTATCACAATGTTTCTCTTTATCTCCCTATCTAGTTGTCTCTTTGAGGTTTGCATGCTTTTATGAAAGCGACACCACATGATTCTATCTGAACACATAATTATGTTACTGATTGTAAAGTTGAGATAGGCTTATCATATTATGCTTGCCCAATATCTCTGGGTAACATTGTCGGACGTCAGTCTGGGAGTGCGTCCCCAAAATAGTCTAGTTACTTACGACAGGCGTTAAGAAACCAACAATTCAAAATAAAACTAATGTATACAACCTAGAGACGGGAGAACAAGCTACGAGTCGAACTGCTAGTCTTCAAGTTGCCAACCCAGTTACCGATGGTCTTCAGAAACGATGAAAGAACCCTACACGTAAAATTGTCAGATGGTCCAAATTCACGAACTTTAAAACAAACTGCCGCGTATTCTCACTAGAATTTTGGGCTTGTCCATGATTTAGTTTAAAACACGTGCAGAGATATCAACCAACCAACCAACGACCAACCCCCCCCCCCCCCCCCCACTCCCTCGTCGCTGTCCCCTAAATCCTGAAATAAGTGTGCTGCGCGGACTGTTCAAGTTGAATTGAGTTGACGTGATTGCTAAACATACAGTTTCAGCATATTGTGGACGGACCCTTTTACTAACGTCTGAAAATTTACGTGCTGCCACACAGGCGCAGTGCAGGAAGACATTGACTCCTGTCTCAGCCTGTAACATTTCAGTGCCCCTGATCCAACAAGTAGGGGTACAAATGGGACAAAAAAATTTTGACCGGTCGTGGTTTTCGAACCAGGGACCTCCCCATCGGGACACCAACGCTGTACCTCGTAAAGTAGTTTAGTTGAAGACATTCAAAGTTAATAAACCATCTGCCTATCCCAGACCCTCATATTTACGCTCTGCGCGGGTCGTTCTTCTTCTACCAGTGTGTGGCGTCCGTCTTGGGACCCATCCACGAAAAGGTTTAGTTGCTGACATTAAAAGTTAAAACACCAACTAAATATCCAACCGATTCCCTATCCAATTTACTCACCAACTCACACACCAACTTCCCCCCCCCCCCAGATTCTGATATTCAGCGTGCTTTACCTGTATGCCACGTTGATATTTTGATATCTTTCTGCGAGGTAGTTTAGTAGCTGATATCAAAAGTTAAAAAACAATTAACTTTCCAACCAACCCACCCCACCACCCACCAACTAACCATCCAACCATCCAACCAACCCACCAACTAACCCTACAACCAACCCACTAACTACCCATCCAACCAACCCACCAACTACCCATCCAACCAACCCACCAACTACCCATCCAACCAATCCATCAACTACGCATCCAACCAACCCACCAACTACCCATCCAACCAATCCATCAACTACCCATCCAACGAACCCACCAACTACCCATCCAACCAACACATCAACTACCCATCCAACCAACCCACCAACTACCCCCCACCCTACCTATCAACTAAACTACCCATCCAACCAACCCACCAACTACCCCTCTACCCTACCCACCAACTACCCATCCAAACAACCCACCAACTACCCATCCAACCAACCCACCAACTACCCATCCAACCAACTCACCAACTACCCCTCCACCCTACCCATCAACTACCCATCCAACCAACCCACTAACTACCCATCCAAACAACCCACCAACTACCCATCCAACCAACTCACCAACTACCCATCCAACCAACCCATCAACTAACTCACATACTGTGTCGTCCCCAGACTCTGATATTTAGTGTATTGCGAGGGCCGTTCAAGCAGGACTTCTACCAGTGCGTGACACACGGCTCCCGGGCGGCCTGGCATATGCAGCTCTACACCATCGCCTCCATCATGCTGCTGTTTGTACTGCCGCTAGCCGTCATCGTGACCGCCTACGGCCTCATCTTCACCACCATCAACAGAAAGTCGAAGGAACATTCAGGTAGGGACTCAGAAGATATACCTGAATGCACTAAAAACTTGTATAGTATAGGGTAGATCAGAGAGAACCCAGATAAAGCTGCATGGAATGAGTCGGTTGTTCTTTGGTGGTGGTGGTGGTTGTTGTTGTTGTTGTTTGTTTGTTTTTGTTTTTGTTTGTTTTTTGTTTGTTTTTTTTTCGGTTGCATATGCTTTTTTATGGTTTGTGCTCTGTTTATCTTTTAGTCTGTGTATGTGATGTAGTTAAAGGGTTAGTGTGTTTGATTCGGTATCGCTCCTGTAGTTTTGGAATTATTTATCACTACAGTTTGATAATGGGAAGTAAAAAATAAAAAAGGAATAAAACTTACAACTACAGTGATACAGAGAAATACAATCATCTCTTTTAAATGAAAATATTTCATAAAAAATTTGTGTAGCCTCATTATACGGAAATTGTTTTGTGATATTAAACTAGTTGTGTACGTACATTCCATCTGCATTAGCGTAGATGTATCATTAGCAAATGAATCTTAATGGAAGTTGAATCGTGTCTTTTTAATACTATATCAGCTATGTTTTGATTACTGCTATATTTGCAAGTTCTGCTTCTTGAAGATTTCTTCTTGACTACAAACTTCTTAATCAACTCCAACATACTTCATTTTATGACCAAGAAAATGTATCTGTCTATTAATTTTTTGCAAACTTAATTTTTTCAGTCTTTGGATTTGAATTTTTAACTTTAACTATCCGATTACTTGTTATTAGAAATGTTTTCTTTTTTCAAGCCTATTCCTTTTTATTTCTTCATGCATAGACAGGGATGTCACAGGGTAGCTAATCTGTTTAGACGTTGGTTTACTCGGCATCACATTAAGTCGATGTGGAAGTCTTTTGAATAAAAAGGAAGAACATTATAGGACAAAATACAAAATTGTTAGCCTTGAAACTGCTTAGCGGATTATGTTTCGCGACTTATATTAAATGTAGGTGTCTCTTTCTCATGTTAGTATTCATGGCTAGATTCAACAGCTTTTATTTCTGATTCTTGGTCCTGTTTCTGAAAACGAAAATACATGTATTCTGAAGAAGATATGGAGCGTTGTTTAAAGCCTCCAAGAATTTAGAATTCAGTCCGCTGGGTCGTCTCGATTAAAAAGTGGAAAACAGGCTTAAGGAGGTTACAAATTACGGGGCTCTAAAGTAATAAGCTGGGAGAGAGTGTACATAAAGATAATCAAGCTTTTTTGTTGAAATGCTTAGTTCCAAAATGAACAGTTCTATTGGAAAGTTGGGAGAAAAAGTCGGTGGAGATGTTGAATGGATTATAATTATCTGGGATAACTACAATAACATGTGTAGTCTTTGAGGATGTCAGATGATCTTAAAGTGCAAAGTAGTGTTGTACTCCTATATTGGTACCTGAATTAGAATGTATACATTTTTTAAGAGCAGCAGAGCGTCTAACTGGTATTTTGCTGTTTAATATATTGTATTTGTTTGAGTGAGGAATCTTAGCACTGTGTAGCCATTTTGATTTCTAGGGTCTCGCATTTCCGTATGATAACTTTTTATACAATAACGTATGCATTCTAACAAGCTTTGGAGAAGAACTGGGAATTGGGTTTGGCAAAGAAAAGTACATCGCTTGTGTGTAACATGATTCATCGTCCTTGGAAGAGTATTAGAAGGATTCTGTTGGTATTTGCATGAAATGTAGAACTTCTTTGTGTTTGTTTTGTTTTGTTTTCTTACTTGTATTTTCTCAGTATTGTAACTTAGCATATATATTTTTTTTTCATTTTAAAGCGCTGTTAAAGAGTATAGTAATGTTGTTGTTCCGCTGTTTGAAAGTGTAGGGATTTACCATAAAAGAGCATTGGAACTGGCAAAAAAGTACTTTTTTGAAGCTTTACTTTTGTTGATCATAGTAAAAATAGAGAAAACAACATTCTTCTATTTGTGTTTCTTGCTTCCATGATTAAATATCGTTGTTTTTTTTTCCTCAATGCATTCGAAGTATGCCATTTTGTTATAGACAATAATTAGTAAACAATTTACTAGATAGCTCGATGTTGTAACTCACATTATTCATAGTCATGTTTCCGGTTTGTTATGTATTTTATTAAAACTAAAAACAGCGAGTAAAATTTTGTCTTAACTCGCAATCTGATGTCATTTTGCAAAAATCTAATTGTATACATATTGTATTTATTAGGAAAAGATATTCTGATAAAAAAAATATGCCGTTGTTACAAAATAAATGGACTATCATTTTATTTAGATTTGACCAAAGGCTTTGGTTTAACTGTCTGAAAAGTGGAGGGTTTTTGTCTAGCAATACCATGATGGCTAATGAGAGAACTATCTTTTTTATTGAACGTAGTTGAGAAGGGGTCTGATTTTAGCGTTGGCTGTGTCTTTGCTTACACTCTTATTCAATGTTTGAAGTTTTATTCTTGTAATAAATCAACTGAGATGGTTATTAGCTGGAATGTAAAATCGATTGTCTGGATCCATATCCCATATTCATTGCATACCACTGCTCTTCTTATCCCCCCCCCCCCCAATCTACCTTGCTCCACCTTTTGCGACACGTATCTCCTGCTCTTTTTAATGGCTCTGCCCTGCTCTTAATGCTCTGCCCATTTTTATAACGCCCTGCTCTGTGACACCTAGATCTATATTTTGCTATGTGTCCTCTTTCCTCTATAGCATTTAGAATGTTAGATGTATGTCTTTCTCGTTATGCTCTGCCCTCTGTGATACCTATATCTATATCTTGATCTTCATGCTCTGCCCTCTGTGACACCTAGATCTATATCTTGATCTTCATGCTCTGCTCTCTGTGACACCTAGATCTATATCTTGCTCTTCATGCTCTGCCCTTTGTGGCACCTAGATCTATATCTCGCTCTTCATGCTCTGCTCTCTGTGACACCTAGATTTATATCTTGATATTCATGCTCTGCCCTCTGTGACACCTAGATTTATATCTTGATATTCATGCTCCTCCCTCTGTGACACCTTGATCTATATCTTGATCTTTATGCTCTGCTCTCTGTGGCACCTTGATCTATATCTTGATCTTCATGCTCTGCCCTCTGTGGCACCTAGATCTGTATCTTGATCTTCATTCTCTGCTCTCTGTGACACCTAGATCTATATCTCGCTCTTCATGCTCTGCTCTCTGTGACACCTAGATCTATATCTTGCTCTTCATGCTCTGCCCTCAGTGACACCTAGATCTATATCTTGCTCTTCAAGCTCTGCTCTCTGTGACACCTAGATCTATATCTTAGTCTTCATGATCTGCTCTCTGTGACACCCATGTCTTGCTTTGCCCACAGTACTTGACAGCATACAGATGCCCACGCGCCGGACCTGGGTTACCCGCTGGGTCAACTACAAGCGTTATTTATGCTTTACCAGGTGCAGAAAGCCTATGTCGCGAAGAGGTCAGTTTCACCTGCCCAAAAACTAACTTATCTGATCACTTATCGAGAAAAAACACATTATCATTAATCAAGATTAAAAAATGTATATCAATTATCCGTTAGAAAAACAACAAAACAAATGTATCATTAATCCGGGAAAACAACTTTTCATTCACGTACAACTTACCCATTGTAACTCATCAACAAATCGTTTACTCCTTTATCTACTGAGGATAATCAGAATTTTAAACAGCCAAGTAGCAAAACCAAACCTTATTCGTGGTCAGGATTATTTTATAGATTGTTGAAGGCCGTGCATCTTATTACTGAACATTCGTGGGTGTTTCAAATAAAAATAACCTTACCTTATGAGGGAGGAGACCGAGCCGATAAATCGCTACGCTTTCGAATAAGTACAATTAATGGACTGGCTGAACTGGGGCTTTGTGAATGTTCTTGATGCCTAAAATTTACTATTGAGTTTGGAACCCCATCAAATATTCAATGCGCTGTTAGGATATCTCGAAATTAATTGAAAAAACATTTAACTGAAACAAAACATTAAAGTGTTGTTGTTTTTTTTTCATAAAATCTCAATCAAAAGAAATTATTAAAGGAAGTGGTTATGACAGCATTGGGCCATGTACGGTTTTCGTATGATTTAACATTCCTTAATACTTGATTTAAATTTTCATTAAACGTTCTATTTTTAAGAATAAAATAGGTTGTGGGTTCCTTTTTGTAATATTATACTTTTTATTACCTTCCAAATTTTTTTCTTTTTAGTGGGCTTTTCAATGTTAATAGTTACATTCTTTTGTATGATTGAAATTCGTCTTTTTTTAATCTGGTTTGATTTTTAGTCTTTTTATTAAATAATAAATATATTTTTATCCGCTATAATGTATTTCCCTGTACATTATTATTTACTAATTATATATTTATTCTTTTTTTTCACCTCGATTGAGTAGATGGTTTGAATATATATGATAAATATACATGCATGGAGTATTTAGATTTTTTTTTACAGAGACTATGAAAGAACTTTTATGCTTTTATGTAAAGCTTGTCCATTCCATCGATTCTTAAAACAGAACAATTGGTGATAACATCTCCCGTGTTTCTGTGTAATCATTTAATCCAAACCTTATTTTTTCAATGATCTATTCATGCTTTCCATGTCAGCGCTTTGCAACTATGTGATGGTGCAGTTCATTCACCATATTCCCGCTGCTCTTACATCCTCAGCATCCATCATGTCTACATGCTCGAGCGACCCCTCGCGAGGACCCGTGCGCAGCCATCTGCTTCGGAAGGCCAAGAAAAAGTCACTGCGCATGTCTTTTGTGATTGTCCTAGCGTTCATGATTTGCTGGACGCCTTACCACATCATCTTCATCTGCACGACCATCTTCGACATGATTATCGATCCGGCCATCTTGACCTACTTCTCGTTCATCGGCCTGTCGAACTCGATGCTGAATCCGGTCATTTACGGAGCGTTCCAGCTTTGCAAGGTGCAGTTTTATAGCTCCAGGTTTGTGCCTCGGCGCCCCGGTAGGCCCTATCGTTGTTCCTCTATTGTTCTTCCGTTCACGAGCACATCGAAAGCAGTCCATTGAAGCTTTAGAAGAAAAAAAAAGCTAAGAAGAAATGGCAAAATCGATGTAGTCGTTGCTGGACTCTTTGTTATGAAAATGTAAAGCAGTAAGAGAGACTTCAGTATTTTCTATTAGACTATATTAGCAGCGAACTTTGGACCCATTGTCCTTAATGACTTTTTCGCAACAAAGCTCAGCTTCTTTATTACAC
This sequence comes from Elysia chlorotica, assembly GCA_003991915.1. Classification (NCBI taxonomy): domain Eukaryota; kingdom Metazoa; phylum Mollusca; class Gastropoda; family Plakobranchidae; genus Elysia; species Elysia chlorotica. Next base: position 143,985 of record RQTK01000859.1, read on the forward strand.
AGTTGGGTTAGAATAGATAATAATAATCAAATAGATAATAATAAACAAATGAACTTGATAGTATTTGAGCAGGAATTATGTCTGTTGTTGAGTACACCTCGGAAAAGCTTGTTCATTTTTTGCATCACAATTTCCTCGCTTTAAGCTGCCTAACCAAAATATTCCAGCGAAGAACCCACGCCCATCTTTAGATATCTAATATCTATTGATATACGTAACGTATATTCAGACACTGTCCGTTTGAATGTACTGAAAAGGTTTTTTATAGTCTGTTTTCCTGCCTGAAAATGTAATGTCAGCATTAAATTGGAAACATATTGAGTTTGGCAGATTTCTTCCATTAGCTCATTATTATAAAAAGCATTGACCACAGTTTTCTCTTGGTAACTTTTTGATGTCAAGTTTCAGAATTTCCATCTTCAAAAATGTAAAGCTTCCGGCTTGGTTTCTCTCCATACAAATAATTCGTTGTTGTTGTTTTTTTTTTGTACTTTTTAGGAGTCGCTCATATTGGCCTAGATACGTTAACCCGATCCTCCCTTAACCCTCCGATGGCACAAACCTGAAGATTTTATGTTTTTAACAACTGTGTTTAACATCTCTTGTTTGACTTATATTTTGGGATGAGTTAACAATTCTTTTACGACTAGCGTGCTGAGATCGTTTAATTCACAACGCCACGAGATAAAAGGCACCGTGACCCACAATGTCATCTAGAACACAATAGCACGCGCAGCTTAAAGTTGAAATGGTTTTAATGTCAATCTCAATTCTTTAGTTTAGTTTTCTTTTGGATTTCAAAATGATGTATGTATTTACCGTTTTTATGATCTGTTCTCTGTAACACAAAAAAATCGTATTCTTTTAATCACTTTGGGCTAACAGTGAGACCTCAAACTGTTAAAAAGGACGTGGGCGGTGAATGAGCACTAAGATTGTGTTTGTACAGAGGGGCTGGTATGATTTTGCGCTCCACGGTCAGATGTGGAGTCGACAGTATGTTTAGACCGCAGCATCTGACTAAGAGGAGGTTTATATAGGGAATGAGTGTTTGAGGGGGGGGGGAGAGAGAGAGAGAGAGAGAGAGAGAGAGAGAGAGAGAGAGAGAGAGAGAGAGAGAGGGAGAGAGAGAGAAAGAGTGGGAGACTGTTTGAGTGAGTCGGGGAAAAAAAGAAAAAAAAAGGGGGGGGGGGGGGGGGGGGGGGGGGTGTAATGCGGTAGGGAAATATCCAGCTACCATAAATAAAATAAGATGTTGTAAATTCAATAGCATAATAATATATACGTAAAATTGTTATGAATTTTCCTTATTTAGACTTTCAACAAATCAAAACAAGTGATAAATATAAGCGCCAATTACATACAAAAAAATAGTAAGTATAAGCGGCATTTCAAAGTAAGTAATTATTATAGGCGGTAGTTCTAGATAGATAATTAATTGAAGTGATTAACAGTTCTTGACAAATACAGGGAAATAAATAATAATTTCTAGCCATAACAAAAGTAAGTTGAACAATATCCGACAATTTAAGGTGATTGTTTGTTTTTTTGCTTGTTTGTGGTTGTTGTTGATGTTGTTTTTCTTCGTTAGATATGAGATTTATGAGCAATGTCCATTAAGTTGGTAAAATATCCTTTAATAAAAAAAGTTTGGTGAGTGCAAAAGAAAATTTGACCATACAAAAGATTCTTAACCTTTAACAAAGCCACGCATCAAAACAAACCGCAAAAAGGAGGAGAAACGGGGGATCATGAATAGATGTATATCCAATACTCCACGCAGCGTCTCTATTCTGACATCCAAAGTCACTAGATGACAGGTTTATTCAACGGAATAACTGAATGAGTAGGCTACACAGGCATACAGAAACAAGGGTTTTATTTACATTAACATATCATTAGCTTAACATTTTAAAGACATCCAGAGCACAAGACAGACAGCTATGTTAATCATAAGCAGTCTGGCACCCTTAAAAATTATGAACATATCCCAGGGCGCCAAGTATGAGGGTGTGGAGAAACTTATCACATGTAGTATCAAATGACAGGTTTTTGAAATCCAAACAGACCTTTAATAAATTTATACAGAGCCGCCAAAATGGGAGCGGTATACGACATACAATTATATAGTATTACATTAGTTGTTTATAAAGAAATTTTAAATTTTCGCTATCTTATCTTATCTTATCTTACATGTGGCAACATGAAGAAATTTGAGGAACGTCACACATCAGGATTATAAGAGCACATCAACATTAGACAGGTGGGTGGTTACATACAGTTACAAACATCTCCCTTGAAAAATTAGGCACAGGATGTATACACAACTTATAAAGATCGCACTTGCAACATTATCCAGTTCTGTAAGGCAGAATAGGAACAAACATGTCACTAACATCAAACAGATGGGTTATAGATAATACTAACAAACACGTTAATAACATCAAACAGATGGGTTATAGATAATACAAACAAACACGTCACTAACATCAAACAGATGGGTTATAGATAATACTAACAAACACGTCACTAACATCAAACAGATGGGTTATAGATAATACTAACAAACACGTCACTAACATCAAACAGATGGGTTATAGATAATACAAACAAACACGTCACTAACATCAAACAGATGGGTTATAGATAATACTAACAAACACGTCACTAACATCAAACAGATGGGTTATAGATAATACTAACAACCACGTCACTAACATCACACGGATGGGGTTATAGATAATACTAACACACACTTCACTAACAGCACACAGATATGTTTTAAGAATTCTATAGGACATCCCTATATCATGAGACAAATGGATGATGAAGAATTCTAAAGCCACCCAATAACAATAGATATAATGGGTTATTAAGAATCCTAACCCACCCTGATGACATAATTATGGGTTATGAATGCTAAAGCCATCCCAATGACATTAGATAGATGTAGATGGGTAAAAAGGAGTATAATGCCGCCCTGATAGTATTAGACATATGGGTTATGAATTCTGAAGCCACCCTAACAACATTAAACTGAATTAGTTATGAAGAATTCTAAATGTTATTTCAACAACTTTAGAGGAATGGGGATTTTACGAAGACTTTTTATAACATTAACATGTGTACGTGTGTATAATTATTAGGCTTAACCATTTAACAGAACCATGTATGTGGTCGTAAGAGTGACATGCAATGGCAATGGATACGTCGATTATTTATTGCGATGGTTAAGATGCGGTTGTAGGTTTTATTTCGATGATGCTCACAAACATTAATTTTTAGGCTATAGTGCGTACTTGCCGTTTCATTGGATACGATTATTGAAAGTAAAATTTTAGCAAACCAGTGGGCGATTTAAGATTAAGAACAGCGTTAGTTTAGTTGATTAAAAATACTGTTTAAGATAACAATAAGCAAACTAATGGTCCTCTCTATGTCTATGCCTTTAAATCGTTGGCTGGTGTTGAAATGTCACTTTGGTTAATGCCAAACTCAATAATCCAGTATGTAAAATATATTTTATGTTTGGTGTCCAATTATTCTTGAATTCCAGAATGCTTTTTGACATAGATAACATGAATAGTTTATTATAGCTATCCATGCGTAGTTTGTCATGTAGAGTTAAAAACATGTAGGTTACCATTAGTGTAGTTTGAAGCTTTTTTGATCTTGACGCTTTGACATAGTAAATGGCACGATTCATTAATTTTGAAATTTGTGGTGATAGGTGTTTTATTTCCAAAACCTTTAAATAAAAACATCTCAAAAGAAAAGAATAGGTGTGAAATTTCGTCGCGGCACAACTTGAAACCACATTGTTTGCTAAGTGTGACTAGAGTGTTTGTAAATAATGATATTGTGATTATGTTCATTTCCTTTTTTTTCAGTCCGCCGTTTTGATGCCATTTAGTCTGATTTAAATCGATCCAAATGTTTTTCTGTATGTTTGATTGGGTGACTAATTTTTAAGTATTTCCTAGTGAAAATTTGTTTCCAGTAACCAATTCTGATACATGACATAAATCGGAATGTAGATCTAGATTGAAAACCAAATTTACAAAAAGTAGGAATAGAAGACATTGTCGCGGGCCTGCTCTCGTAAGGGCGTAGGGTATAGCAACCAACAGTAAAGCAGACAATCTGATAAATACGTGTACTCATTTAGTTAAAGCTAGTTCGAGAAATAAAATTGATCTTTTTAAGGTTACTAAAAGCCCATGATCTCCAGAAAAAACATGCTTTAATTTGTGTTGATTTGCGGAGATTCGTATCTCCGTTTTTCAGATAACCTTTCAATCCGTGTGTTGAATTCTCCAACTTATCGATGAATCACCCAACTTCTCAAGGTCTACCAATGATGATTACGAGCCATTTGTGTGTTTTGAGAATTTGAATAATCTATAGACCTACGTCCTTGCGTTCAGGGTCTGTGTTCAAGTCAACAAATTTTGATATAAGAGCTGTTCTTCTTAGCACTTAAAGGTAGAGGCTTTAAAAGATGTATCGCTATCAAAGATTAAACGGGGCAATTGAAGGGTGAATTTATATGATGGAAATTTTAGTACGGTCTAATTTTACCTTGTAGTGGGCAATTTAAAATGGCTGTTTTTAATTTGAAAGATTTGTCGTTTCTTTTTTTCCCATATTTTAGCGCAAGTACTGTCTGTTTGGAGGACAGGGGAGACACTACCTCCCTAACTTACTACCTTTATCTATTAAACTTACTTCCGATGTATCAGCTTCTCTAAATCCGCAATGGAAACTTAGTTTATTTAGGAAAAAAATGTCGGTTAGTTTGTTTTAGTTTTGGTTTTGGTTTTTGTTGGTTTTGTTGGTTATGGGTGTTTTGTTGGGGTTTTTTGTGTCGTTGTCATACTATTGCTATTGTTGGGTGGTGTGGTTTTGTTTTAATTAAATAATACTAACATAAAACTGAAAGTTAAAGACACACTTTGGTATCAAATTCATGCCTCCCATCTCTCTCTCTCTCTCTCTCTCTCTCTCTCTCTCTCTCTCTCTCTCTCTCTCTTTCACTCTCTAGCTTTTCTTTGTCTCCCTCTCGAGTTCTCTTTTTATCCCTGATATTTATCATATATATGTCTCTCCGTTCTTCTATAGATTTTTCAAACTTAATAATTATTCTCTCTTGGTCTCTTTATTTATAAATAGTGTATATAGTTCTTTTTGCCTCAACTTGCAGTATCTAGCTGCCGCGCTATTTTTATGACAGGCCACGTTTAGCATAACGCTGATGAAACGTGTGAGCGTTTGTGTGTATGTGTGGATGTGTGTCGATCTTGCATTCATTTTTTTTTCATATCATCTTTTCATATTATGCTTCTGAAACCTACTCGCTCAATCTATCTCGTTGAGTTTTTTATTAATTTTTTTTTCCTTTCTATAATTTCGTGTTCTGTTGTGGAGTTTTGTTTGTTTGTTGTTCTTTCTGTGTGTATTAACCCTTTTTGTCTTCCACTTTTTCTTTGAAAGTGTGCCTATCCCCCACTCTATCCGTTCTTTCGACCATGTTTTTGTCTATATATCTTTGGGGGTTTTTTAGTTTTCATTTACAAGTCCTGCGGCTGATTTTGTCCTGAATCCTGAAAAAAAGTCTCGATTAATCCAAACTAAAAATTGGTCAAGGATTTCTTGAGGGTAGTTTCAATAAATCTTGTTTCCATTTTAATTTTTTTCAATAAATATTGTACTCTCGAGTAATTTCAGCTTCTCTTTAATCATTTTTTAAGTTGTTCGCGTAAACGCCCATCTATTTTAAATCTTTATTTGTAGCTTAGGACGATTTTTTTTCACCATTCCATTTCAGAATCTCCTGCCTATTGAGTATAAGGCATTATTTGAATTATTAAAATATTCGCATACAAAGTTTCAATTTATCGATATTTTTTTCCTGCATTTCAAGCGTGCATTTCTATCTGAGGCGACGTGTTACTATGTAGTAGGTACTTCCTTTTCTTTTTCTTCCTCGCCTTACACGTCCAATTTGTGTTTTGTTTGTTTTGTTGTTTTTTTGTTTGTTTGCTTTTTTTTTTGGGGGGGGGTGGGGGTTGTTTCTTTGTATGCTGCTTTTTATTGTATTATTTTTTGTTATACAATTTGTTCTTCTTCCTTATATTCTATGTTTGTCTGTTTGTCTGTCTGTCCCTCTCCCTCTCTCTTTCTTTCTCTCTCTCTTCTCTCTCTCTCTCTCTCTCTCTCTCTCTCTCTCTCTCTCTCTCTCTCTTACATTTAAGCATCATTCCCTTGTCTTTCAAGAGATCCTGGAGCCAAAATGTTTGGCTTCTTTTTGTACAAACTTAGTCCAATATTGATTGTCGCATTTATTTGGCTTGCCGTGTGTGTTGAGATGGCGAGCCAAGCACTCTCTCGTCAACCTCCAAGCACTCTCTCGTCAACCTCTCAAGCTCACCCTTCGATGGTGCTTTGGCACTCTCATGTCCTGGAAGTTTTGACACGAACCCTGTATAACAGACTCCGGAATGCAAATTAGAACTCTGAAAAGGGTACATTTCGTACGCCTGTGCACGGTGCACATGTACCGTATTGGGAATGGAGATAAAATGTTGTTTAGTAGCGTTACTGGAGATTCACGGATATACAACTCGAGCCTCTTAATATACATATACTCATCCCTTAATAGAGGGAGCCCGTACAAAAATCAAAAATAGAATAGAAAAATATCGTAAATGAACGATTTGTGGAAATTGCCAACAAGTGATTCATCTTTTATTTGGTTTAAAGGTTTCGACATTTTTGTCAGATGTTGTTGTTGTTATTGTTGTTGTTGTTATTATTGTTGTTGTTGTTGTTGCTATTGTTGTTGTCGTTTTGTCATTGTTATTGTTTTGATGATGTGCTGTATATGCATGGTTTTGTGATTTACAGCTGATTAGTGCAGGGGGTGTTGTTTTTTAATGGGGGTTGGTTTTGTTGGTTTTGTTGTTTGTTTGTTTTTGTTTACTTTTAAACAAGGTATTAGTATTTTAAAATAAACTTATTTGTCTCGAGGGGTGTGTATGGCGGCGCAGGACCAATAACTCTCTAGCAAGCCTCTCAGGCTGGCTCTCCGATGGTGCTTGGCCACTTTCATGTCCAGGAAATTTCGACACGAACCTTGTATGACATGCTCCGGAGTACACATCAGAACTCTGAGAGGGGTAACTTTTCCTCAAGTTTGTTTGATACAATGTACTAGGAACGGTGCAAAAAGGAATTAAAAAAAGAAAATCATCGATTATTGAAGATTAGCAAATGAGCCAAATGAGACTTTATAATCATAGACCCCAGGGTTCAAAGAATTTCGTTTTTGTCGTTGTTGATGGTTTTTTTTTTGGTGGTGGTGGTGGTGGTGGTGGTGGTGGTGGTGGTGTTATTGTTGTGGTTGCCATTGCTTTTCTTATTAGTGTTTTGCCTGTTTGGTTTAGTTGTTATTTTTTAGGATATATTTTCATCTCTTTAAATTTTATTTTTAACAATGTACTTCAATTAGTCAGTTTCCATTTGTTTATTTGAAATATTAAGATTGAAAACGTATAATAAAAGGCGACTACAACAAAAGCTTTCTACATAATAATAGGTGTCCCATCTCTTCCTATTTTTCCGTTATATCTGTTATGCAATCATTACACTGGGCGTCTAGTCTGATTTGATCTAGATAAGCTGAAAGCATGGGGTAATCCCCCTACCATCCCCGCGCGAGTGTCTGCACATCCATCTTGGAGATTAGTCTTGGTGTCCGCCTTTATATCCCGCACGTGCCTCCACCCGGCTCTCTGCTTTTGTGAAATTAATAACCTGGTGGGGGGTAGAGGACATCCCCGGACAAAGTCATGCTGGCAACGGTTGCTGAGCATACAGGACAGTCTGGGTACACAGCCTTAATGGATACTGAGAACTCTTACCCGGTATCGCTCACTAATAATTGCGCCATTACCTTCTCAAATGACTCTTTTCTGAATGGCTTTTTGCTTGTATTGAGTCCAAGACTGCACACATATTTCATTACTTTTAGGTGTCCTAGATCCTTCTTAAGTCAAATAGACAATTCACTGATGTAGGAATTTAGTTGTAGCCTTCTCACGGTTAGGGGATTCAGGTTAGGAGGACGGGACGGTGGGTGATACCCGAGTGACTTTGGTTAGTCAGTCGTGTTTGATGGTAATTACAGTAATGCTTCCACCGTCTGATCTCTGGGTACTGAGTTCGATTGTTCAAACATGCAGTCAAATGTTTGATTCTTCATTAACTGATTGCTCGTGATTTTATAAGAACATCTTTGTTTATTTTTCTCTTTTATGCTTTGTGCTTTAAGCTTTAACCATTATTTATTGCGATCAGATTATCCGTAATCCATTATCTAAGAGAGGCTTGTTGGGATAGTTCAGACTCATGGGTGTTTGGTATAGTGATATTTTATTTCATTAATTTTATTTTTCAACAAAACATCGTTTCTGATCTCCTGACTTTCTGGGACGAATTTATAAAATCTTAAGCCTTAGTACTTGCTAGAACTGGGTCTACTTGATTTTCCATTTATCAGTAACGCGTATTATAGGTAGTGTACTTTTTTAAATATCACTTTTTTATATATATATAAAATCTATCGTCGCATGTTTTATCACATCTGAAACGACCTTCAAACTTTCCAACTGCAACATTAAAAAGGTGTAGTGTTTCAGGAAGAAAACAGGGTACAGTGGAAACTTCTCACTTTTTTCTTTCGATCAATCATTTACCAAGAACCGGCTTTGGGGTATCTTGTGATAGCCTCGCATTTGGTACATCGTTCATTCACTTTAAAATGTGATTTTCTTCCCAGCTGTAATTGCAGTTGGTCACACTATTAGCTCATTCACTATCATTGAATCTCTCGCCACTGGTCTGGTATATTGCTTAGTCATCCATTTGGCGGACAGATATTCCATTTGCTACCTCTCCTCCTTTAAGTTTCTCTCTCTCTCTCTCTCTCTTCTCTGTCTCTCTCTCTGTCTCTCTGTCTCTCTCGGTCTCTCTCTCTCTCTCTCTCTCTCTCTCTCTCTCTATCTCTCTCAATCTATATATCTATCTCTATGCCCTATGGTTTAATACCAACTCTAGGTATCTGGGCGGCCCTTAATATCTTACCAACGAGCACTTTTAAAAGAGCCGTCCCCTGAGGCAGGCTTTGTCGGAAACACGGAAAAAACTGTGGCTGGGGTGTGGTTGTGGCTGTATTGTGTGTATTGTGGGGGGGAGAGGGGTCTTCATGAAACCCTCTTGTATTTGTTTGCGCAGTCAGGCCGAGGCTAAAAAATACAAAAGGGATCATACGGAAACCACAGCCCCACCCCAGCCACCAGTCTGACTCTGGCCTTAGTCGGAAACATGAAGACTATGAGGGAGACCGGAAGGTACAGTGTACATTTCCAGCTGTAATAGAGTCGCTTATTGACAGATCGGAATCGTTGAAATAATTAGTCCAACTTCTCAGAAAAAAGTTCGTATTTGTAAATTTGTTTATATGTATTGGAGTCTTTAATCTTACACTTAAACCCAAATGAATATTTCGCGTCAGTTGGTGCTGGGGGTGTATCTAGGGAAGAGAATCGATTAATTGGAAGAGTAAGTGAGAGAGAGAGAGAGAGAGAGAGAGAGAGAGAGAGATTGAGACTTAAAGGAGGAGAGGAAAGACGGAGAAAGAGAGACAGAGATAGAAAGAAACAGAGACAGAGATAGAGAAATAGAGAAAGAATTAGATGAAGAAGAAGAAAATGTTGTTGAGTTGGTTTAAAGTCCAACATCAGCACTATATAAGCTATATTGTGGATGGCCCCTAGACTGACGTCTGAAATTTTATGTGCACCCACGAGACAGGGCGTGGATGCCATGACTTCTGTCTCAGACGGTCACATTAAATTGACACCGACCCAACAGTAGGGGGCGAAATCGCGAATGCTCGAACCTGGACCTTATGCGTCGGAAGCCGATGTTCTACCCCAGCCACCCCCCCCACCCCCAAAAAAAAACAAGAAAAAGTGATACAAGAAGAGGAAAAGAAGAAGAAGAAGAAGAAGAAGAAGAAGAAGAAGAAAGAAGAAGAAGAAGAAGAAGAAGAAGAAGAAGAAGAAGAAGAAGAAAAAGAAGAAGAAGAAGAAGAAGAAGAAGAAGAAGAAGAAGAAGAAGAAGAAGAAGAAGAAGAAGAAGAAGGAAATGTACTAGCTTAGTCTCTCTACTTGCGAGTGATTAAGAAGAAGAAGGGGGAGGAGGAGAAGGAGAAGAATGAAATAATGAAATAGGACGAGTGAAATCAGGATTATAAAAGAATGCAAAAAGATAATCGTAAGATAATTAGCTTTAAGCTTTTTTAAGTATTATGCTCATAACTAATATCGTAAATTTTTATTTTATTTTCTAGGTTGATGTGGACTTGTTTTCTTCCTAAATTGCGTTACTTCAATGTTTTAAAGTTTGGACTTAATATCTTTAGAGCACATGCTGAATGGGAGCTGGGTATATCACTGTGAACACAGACAGTAACGGTAGGGGATTCTATGAAACAAAAGGACTGGTGAAGGTCGAGAGCGATTCCTGAACTTCAAGGCGTATTTTTGCTAGTCTTGTCAAAATAAATAGCCCTTTAGCCTGTAAGAAAAATGTATAGCGTGACCTCAGATCTACTTTAGCTTCTACTGTATCAGACTGAAAGAAAAATCGCATAAATATTTTGGCAATGAAGAACAATTTACACGGAGGAAATATTTTGCAAATATTTAAATGTAGGAAAACACTTGCCAGATTTACAAAGAGATAAAAGAAGGAAAACCATTGTAAATCGAGTCGCTTATCTAGAGACAAGCGGTGAGGTTCTCGGGAAGAGACATAATTAGAACATTAAATAAATCTTAGCTGAAAAACACTCGGATATTTATAGGAGAAAAGAGCCTGGGGCGCTAATGTTCCATTGAGAAACGTGATCAGGCATGAAACAGGTTATCTAATTCGGAAAGGAGGTTTTCAAGCAAATTAGTTGTGTATAATATGTGAAATTGTTCCTCTTTTTAGATATTCCTTTACATATTCAAAACGCGTGTTAATTCTTTTTCTACTTATTATATACGTTGATGTCAGGTGCGTCATCTTCATCCAACCATGTTTCAAAAGGTCACGTACCAGTAGTAAAAATCACTGCATGATAAGATGAGTAATGATGCTAAGTTAAAGTCTTATTCTCTTCGACCAACTGATTGAATCCATCTTAGAGCTTCGCAAAATGTTTATTCTTGTAAAATATTTTTTAAAGAAATGTATTTGGCTGTTTGTCTCACATTGAGAAATATTTAAGCATTTCAACATTTTCATGAGTCGTTTCGAATGCGGAAAGAATTAACAATTTTTCCTGAATTTAAGAATGGGAAGTAGTTGTTTTTTTTTAATTTCTAACCTAACCGTCTACTTAAAGACTTATTAGCTGCCGATATAACAAGCTCTTCTTCACGTTTATACGCATTGTCTTTTTGTACACCCATCAACGCTGTTTGCACATCATTATGCTCTTGATACAATGCATTTGTTCCTTTGGGAAATAAGAGAATTAGCCGCCGTTCGAATGATATTTTATTATATGAAAATGTAAATGGTTTCGATATCAGAATTCTGTTGCTATTTATATGAACGTAAAGGCTGGAAGACCACAAAAATTACTATGCAAAAATGAGGAAAGGTCTCATTTCATATTTGTTTCATTTTTTTTGTTTTTTGTTTTTTGTGAAGGCGCATCTTTGGGTTGTTTCCCTTGCGTGCCTCAGGGTCTATAGACCTTGAATATTTGAATGAAGAGTACGCTAAACAGGAATGGTACAAGAATTTTTGCGGCGGGAGGGAGATCGATCAACTGATGCCTCGCATAGAGACAACAGAGATCACTTTCAAAACCAACTAGAAACAAAGCCTTACATGAGAGATGCGCTGAAACATCAAATGGATATGGAGAGTGATACATGAAATCATTAGAGTGTGAAACCTGAAATTGTCATGGAATAATTTTGTATATGATCTGCTACGTCTTCAATGGCTTGGATACGTTTCAAATGAACCACATATTTAAATGGCAGGGGTCACTATAAATGTCGAATGACGGTGACCGTCCGCGAATCACGTTTATCTCAGGCGTGTGGCGTTGATACAAACAATTGAAATGTTTTGTTTTGGCATGAGTTCTCTGTAAAAAGATTTATACTAGTTTGGGTTGTTACAGATTGTTCTACGAACTATTACATTAATTCCATATTAATTTCATTTTTCTTATTTAATCAGCGTATCGATTTTAACTATTTGGCTTTAATTCATTCTTTTTGACTGGCTATGTGACCAAAGCAGGCTGAGAGTTTATTTTCGGTTTCGGCAAACTAAATTATTCTTCATTTATTGTAATAATTTCAAAAGAAATCTCTAGAAATAGTTTTACCTTGCGTGTTATCATTTGGAGCAATTCCGTTTTATTAAATCGAAAGGATATTGCTTTAAAGTTCGATGGACAAGAAAACAAAAACAAAAAGCAATATTAAAATTAAGATTTCTGGAAATAAGAGAAATAAGGAAAAAGTATTAGCTCTAGATCTTTTATGGCTAAAGATTAAAAAAAGAGATAGTTCGGTGCCGTTAGATATAAACAGCTGAAAGTCAAAGGTTTGAGCTGTGCTTAATGTAATCTTCACGATTGTGATTATGCCCAACCTACGCCATGATGGTTGATTACTGACTGATCCTTTATTCTATACAAGAGTTACATAACTCAGTAATAGTCAAGGGACGTTGCTGACTAATATAAAACTTAGTGGAGTTATATTTCATCATTACATTTCCTTCTTCCTTAAAAGAAACCTGAGAAAAACGTAAAATGTATTAATTATTAAGATGTACTTGCGCTCTTAACATATCATTTTGAAATATCATTAATGAAACCAAAATGATAGATATTGGCACAACAATGAATAATGTAAAACAAGTATAGCAAACATGAACTTAAATCTAGGTACCGGTACTAATATTTTGAAAAATGCAATTTGGCAGTTCACCAAATTTGATAACTATTGTTAGTTTTGATTCTACCGATCTTATCTAAAGTCCATGAGTGTTCTTGAGTTTGCCTTGTTTCAGTTCCAGTGTGTTATAATATTGTCCATGATTTTTTGGGTTTTTAATCTACAGCCTTAATGTTCATTATGAAGACAGAAGTTCAAGAAAATTGTATAAGTCCAAATAAAATAGAGTATGCCTATACGTTAAATGCTATCGAAGATTCCAAGTTCCCCCTTCTTCTTAGTCTTTTTGTGTGATACTGAGAGATAGAAAATCATTTTAGGATAGCTTGAAGGAGTATTGTGACATACGGGAGAGACTAACAGTGACGATGAAACGATTGAATGGCGCTATAGCACCATGAACACAGACGTTAAAGATCATAATGATCTAAAAAAAATAAAAGACACGCGGAAAACGAATGAACAGGGTCTTGATAAATACGCAGTCATTATTTCATGACAAAGTAGTCTCGAAAGCTCAGTGGCATCTTGCGGGATTGAGCAGGGCTTTGGGTTGACACTGAGGCCAGAACTGGTGATCACAGCGGTGGTTGGATCGGGCTGGCTGAGTGAGGGAGGGAGGGAGTTTTGGGTTTTTTTTTACGGCATGTCAGCGCAGCTATTATTGTGCCCATGATGCCCTAATACAGTTATTACATTATACAAGTGGCAGCGGTGACTCCTTTATCTCTTTGAGTGGTAAAAGCATAAAAAGTGTGCATAAAAAGGTTGATTAAATCTGTATATTGGACAGAGGCTTCAAACATGCCTGGTATAGACAGTGGTTCGTTTGCTGCAAATGGGAGGTCTTGCTTGAGTAATGTTTTTATGAAGCTTTGGGCAGAAGATCTTCATATACTTGTTTTGATAAAATATTAACCCTTGCTCCTGAATCGGCAAGGACTGTAAGAGTTTTATTATTTACTGTTAGTTCAAACAGAGGCATTTCTTTCTGTTTTAAACTTGTCATGAAGACATCCTCTGAGCTTGAATCATCATTGTTATCTATATTGCGCACATATTTAGTGCTCTTTTATTTTATGTGTGCTGGTCTTCCTTGGTGTAAGTTATTTGATTTGCAAACGGAAGCAAAGTGGTTTTGTTTCCCCACATGTGTTACATGTTTTATTGCAGGCAGGACAACCTCTTTGTCCACCTGGATGTAGCCATTGTCTGTCGCAGTTGCTGCATTTGGGTGTTTCTGCCTTCCCTGTCTTTGGAGTCGGGGAGGCCTGGTGTTGGATTTGAATTTTGATACTAATTGTGTTTTTTGCACAGACGCAATTTCACTCTCCACATGCCTGGCATGTTTGGTAGTGGTTTCGCAGGTCCTCGCATAATGACGGAGCTCGTCCACCCTAATACTTGGGTTGTTTAAGCCGTTCTACCTCACCTTATGGGTCTTGCAGACAGATGTGAGCTGAGATTTGATCTCCTCTTCAGGAATAGAAAAATTGCGCGTGGGAGAAGCTGTCGTAGAGATGTGTACAAATCCTCTCGGAGTTTTGTGTATTTGTGTGCGGATTTTTGTTGTTATTGTAGTTATTGTTGTTATTGTTGCTGCTGCTGTTGGTGTTGTTTTATTTCTGTTTTGTTGTTTGTTTTTTGTTTAGTCATTAGACATAGCTTGTTATGGCATTTGACCAGTTCAAGCATCTTGATCTTATTAATTTATTTTGCTTGTCACAATAATCTCTTTTATGAAGTAATTGTAAGTATTCTAATTTGTACGAAATGACACGATTTCTATTCTTTTGACCATCCGTAGGCCTAATTTAATAAAGCATACGGGCCTGAGAACACCTCCGTCAAAGAATAACATTATGGCATACTAAGTGTGACATGGCGTTGATTCGATAAAGTGGGTTCCAGTCTTAGAAGCCAATCTGTTGAATATAATTCACAAAGACTCGGACACACTATCTTGTCAACCTTAACGATAACCGTAAATAAAAGTTAGAAATCTTTTGTAGAAAGGTAACAATTAAACTTTATTAATAAACATCCTGTCTGAGGATTTACGATACAACTCAAAAATGTCTAGATCGAAATCAATACTTGACAATCTATCTAGGTCTATAATGGATCTAAACAACAGCAAAATAACAGCGCTCCCTGCGGCAAGATGTTACAACAGGAGCATAAAGTGTGAGCACACATAAATAAACATTACTTTCTCGACAAAACCCATTAATCTATACATGTATTGCGCTCTACTCTTAGGCTGGCGGGCCATAGAACTACACGCTACATGTTTCACGCTACACGCTACACGCTACACTTTTCATACACTTGGCTATACAAATTCACACAATCATGCTACATGCTTCATATTTTGCCAGGGATTCTGCAATACTTTTGCCGAAGGTGAATGCTTCCAACGAAGATGTTCTGATTTTGCTTTTGTTACGAAGGAGACGAAATGATGATGAAGATGAAGACGAGATGAAGAACTCTTTTTCAATCATACGAGGATGTCGCACAATACTTACATACGCAGAGGAAAATACCAAACTAAAAAATAAAAACTTCATACAGCGATATGCCAAAACTTTATGAACTAAATGTAATGAAAAATAACAAGAATTAGGTTTTACGTTCACAGTGGATTTCACTGAATATTAAGAATATAAGGAGCGCTCTCGCCAAACTGAACGGTCTCCTGAACTTAGGGATCACAAGGATCTCTGAGAACATTCTTTTGTCTGAAAGGAGCTCTGCCAGGAACGCCCAGACATTTGGCTGTGGCAGATTTTGAAAAGGATTTAGACTTGTACTAATAGTAGGATGGTAAATGTAGGAGAATTGTGATAGTGATGGTGCTGACATTGAACTGCTGGGGGGTGATGTAATTGGAGTAAATGAATAATACGATGTAGAAATGTCCCTGGTGATTTTGTTGAGCGCAGTTTTTTTAAATAGCTGTAAAGTTTGCAGGTGGATCTCTTGGAATCGATCATCATCCAGAGTTTCTACCCGTGGCATGATGAAGTTCTTGTCTCTTCTATATCTATATCGATCTATATATCTATCTATCTATCTATCTATCTATCTATCTATCTATCTATCTATCTATCTATCTATCTATCTATCTATCTATCTATCTATCTATCTATCTATCTATCTATCTATCTATATATCTATCTATCTATTTATATATCTATCTAGCTATCTAGCTATCTATCTATTTATCTATCTATCGATCTATCGATAGCTCTCTCTCTCTCTCTCTATCTATCTAGTTTACCTTTGGGTAGAGTCAAAAGCTCTTTTTACTCATCTCAAGATTGGGGTCTCTGGTCTTTACTCTTGTAGTCGGGCACACGAGGATGCCAGAGAAGTGGCCTTGCCCTTACCATTTCAATCAAATTTTCCTTGTCGTCACCTATGTTCGCCGGATCTAGAACTAGACGTAAAGCAAAAAAAGTGAGCATGTCCATTTCTTTCTAAACGCGTGAAGCGTGTAGCGAGTCCCGTGTAGTGTGTAGTGAGTTGTATGGCCCCGCATTAGAGAGATAAAGAGTTTTCACTTTTCTCTTCACGTTTAAAACGTGTAGCGTGACGCGCGAAGCATGTAGCGTGAAGTTCTATGGACCGTTACATACGCAGCACACCGGTCAAAAAATTTATTGGCCAATGTCGAGTTCATTCGAGTACACGTCAGAACCTTCTAGGCTCTAGCTCACATAATTAACATTACTCACCCCTTCTCTTCTAAGCCTGAACCGACTTCGAGTATTATATTTATATATAATTATATTCTCAAATTTTCTAGAATCTAGGCCCGTCGTCGCAAACAGCTGATTTCGTAAACAATAGTCACCCCAGTACATGCTACTGCTAGCATAGTAGCGTAAACAATGTCACAGCATTCATGTGATTTTTACTTGTAATCACTGATTCTCTGTACCCCCGTACACAAACAAAAATAGAAAAAGACTAGCATTTCTCAGTCAGTAATCTGAGCTGCCCTGGGGGCTCGGAAACTGTCCAACAAAACGCAGGAAGAGTTATAATGAAGATTCTCTTTTTTCCTAACTTTCAGAATTTGTTATGTTCCAAGAACAAGGGATCAACAGTTTCGAGAGCTGTTCCCGTTCCTTTTCTTTTGCACAATATTAATCCAAAGATGGGCGCATTATTGTTGCTTGGTCCGTCAGTCGATTCTTTAATTGACAGGAAGGCACTATGCTGGAGGGCAGAGGTGTACCAAAGAGTGGGACCAGTGACAGATAAAAGACATCTCTTTCTGTCTGTCTTTCCTCGCATCTCTCTCTCTCTCTCTCTCTCTCTCTCTCTCTCTCTCTCTCTCTCTCTCTCTCTCTCTCTCTCTCTCTCTCTCTCTCTCTCTCTCTCTCTCTCTCTCTCTCTCTCTCTCTCTCTCTCTCTCTCTTTCTCTCTTTCTCTCTTCCACTTTTTCTGAAGAGCAATGTCTTATATGTACTATCTTTTACTCTTACTCTGCCTGTCTCTGATTTGATTTTTGTTTATTTTCAGTCTTCTGTCTCCCTTTCAATGTTGTACAATTTTTCAAGAT
The DNA here is from genome assembly GCA_003991915.1 of Elysia chlorotica. NCBI lineage: Eukaryota > Metazoa > Mollusca > Gastropoda > Plakobranchidae > Elysia > Elysia chlorotica. The sequence goes on from RQTK01000859.1 coordinate 161,601, forward strand.
TAAACGCCTAAAGTAATGATCCACTTTTACTACGTTCTCTTTCTTTTGTTCCATCTATATTTTATTGTTCATCTATACATGTTTTTCAGTCTATCTCTCTCATTCGTTTATTTATTCTTCATATCTATATCTATTTAAATACTACCTTTTATTTTTCGTTGGAGATGGAAGCTCTCAAGTTTAACGTCCTTTGTGTTCCCAAAAGATCAAGGATATATCGCTGTATCTTGCGGCAGTTCTTTTTTATTGCGCTTACCTTTTCTGTTCCTACTTCCCTCTGATTCATTCGATTATTACTAAAAATGAATAGCGACTGGTTACCACATACGATGCGAAAAGTGCGAAGACCTCTATCGTAAGATGTCTTTTTATAGAGCCTTTCAATAACTTTGAATCTGTACTATTCGTAAGATCAATTGAATTTCTGTTATCAGAAAAAATCGTGGAAAGAGCAATGACCAAAAAAAAAACGGCTTGCTCCGATATAAATAATAAGCATTAAAAAGAATGCCATTGGGTAACATGTCGTATAATTATGTGCACTTTTTTTTATAACTTGAACCAAAATGTAATTTTTGGTACACTGTTGCATCTTTTTCTACAAGCCAATTTATTTTCTTCGTCTTTTTAACCCATTGTCTCTTTGGTAATATAACTGTTGCAGTGAAATAAAAAGAGTTAACAAACTGTTGTGACGAAATATTTCGTTTGCTGGAAAATTGGTTGAATCCCTCCAGAATTCTAAGTAAATTGTAAATTCAGATGATTTTTGCATTTAATCCAACGATTTTTGCCTGCAGCGCCGGAACGTATGTCTGACTGGAAAATTCTCCTGCTCTCTCTGTGCCATAGCTTGAATTTTCTCACTGTCTTTCTATATTAAAAAAAAAAACTCTATTGACACTGACAAGCGGTGGTCCCTCTATCGGGTTATATGACCATGCCTTGGAGGCAAAGCAATCCAAATCAACGCCATTTGCCTTAATTTTTATAAAATTGTCCCATCCACTTCGTGTTAGTTTTATACAACCCTTTGATTATCTAGCTGGGAACCTTTATTAGCCCTCCAGGGACAATGATTCAGCTCTGTATTATTCGCCCCCCCCCCCCCGCCCCCTCCTCTCTCACCTCTTCTTTCCTTTGTTACTTCGGGTCTGTTTGTTGTTCTACCAGCTTTAGAGATATTTCCATGTACCTGCTTTAAATTCAATATTTGTGTGCATAACCACGGTTGCCCTTGTGAATCACCGTTTCAAAATGTTGAATCCTTTGTCTTTCAAGGTTGTTGTTTCAACTCCTGTGTTATAACTTACGATACAAACCTACATGTATTTGCAATAGTTATGAAGAGAGGTTTATACATAATCGAAGCTATGGTTGGCAAAGCTGTCCATCATACTTAGTTTTTATGTTCACAACATTATTGTCTTTTTATTCCTTACGACATCGTAAAAACTATGCTCATACAGTCGTGTAGAATATTTGAGTTTTTATAGCTGATCTAGCAAACACGAAATGAGAGTGACGAGAGACTACTTATATCTCTTTCAAGACTACAACACTACTACTACTACTACTACTACTACTACTACTACTACTACTACTACTACTACTACTACTACTACTACTACTACTACTACTACTACTACTACTACTACTACTACTACTACTACTACTACTATAACAGTAGTAGATCTGGAATTTTAGGTATTTTTCCACAGTGGTAGAAGTAGACTTTTAGTGAAAATGGCCGAATAATGATTGTCCTTTCTGGGATTAGAACCCTCGACTTGTAGATGCAGCGGCACCGAATCGTCTGGCCACTTAAAGCGAGCATAGTTAATACCACTAGACGACTACGCTCCCTAAGGGCGTAGTGTTCTTGTGTTATTAACCAATTACAAGTAAGTATATTACTGCGAGGTCACAAGAACCAACATAACCAAGTTGATACGATTTGTTATTTATATCCGATACCAATCATCAAAACCACTAACTAGCTCATAGGAGTAAAATCTCAGTTTTGTTAGACAGGATTTTCCAAAAAGTACCAGATTGCAGACCAACATTCATTATTTTGACTCGAAAATCACTAGACTCGTTAAAAAAGCTTGAACCCCTATGAAAATTGTCAGTTTTTAATAAACAAACTATGGCAGTCGCACCTATGATCTGTGCACCTGGTGTCAATCTGTCAACTCGGTCTATCCTCTCCTCTCTGGCTCTCTGAGCCTTTCTCCCTTCTGTTATCACACGCTTGACATTGTACCGTTGCAATGTAGTGTCAGGTCTTGTTCTCTTCCTACCAAAGTTTCGGGGGGCGTGGTGGCCCTGGGGTAGAACATCGGCATCCGACGCAAAAGGTCTATGGTTCGGGCCCTGACGATTTCGCTCCCTACTGGGTAGGTCGCTGTCAGTTAAATATGATCGGCAGAGGCAGGAGTCATGGTATCCCCGCCCTGTCTCGTGTGTGGTAGCACATAAAATTGCCAGACTTCAGTTTTGGGGCCCGTCCAAAATATAGCCTAGAGTGCTGATGTTGGACGTTAAACCAAATAAACTACTACTAGTACTACCTACCAAAGTTTCGGTTTTCGTTAATAGACTACATATGCAACGTTTTGAATTATTCAACATGTAGAGGGTGTTTCAGATATTGGGGGGATAAAGATCAAGGAAAATATTGAAAAAAATCATTTTAAAATGTATTTGAAAAATTTACTAGATTTAGGTGGGGGTTTTTTTACATCAAAATCACTCACTAGATCACTAGATTTGGCAAAAATTACTAGATCTAGTGAAAATCACTAGCCACTTGTCAACTCTGCGCAAAGAAGATTCAGAAGTCCGCCATTGTCGTTACCATAAATAGATTTTCTCACTGGCTTTTTTAAAGCGGCCTACCAATTATGTCGGATCTCAAACTCTTGTATTTATCTTTTTTTTTTTTAAGACATTACAAATATCGTAATGGTGCGTTTAATTTTATGTAACTCATCGTTGGACTTTTCTAGGCAATTTAATTTAAATGATTAGCAGAAGAAGCAAAGTCCTCTATCTTAAACCGATACAATAACGATTGTACTGCCTAACACAGACTTACGATATATGGGCACCAGATCAATCCTGCCTAACTGCGAGTTAGGCAGAGTTTATCCTGGAGGCAATTAATTTATGGCTATGATTGTTCCGTGGTTTAATCGTTGTTTATTTCATGGTTTAAAGATATGTTTATTTTATGCCAGATTAAGAATCAACAGAAAAAAAAACATTGTTGGGTTCTCTTCCCCCAATATCTAACACCTCAATTCCTGGTCGCAAGCATTTCCCTGCATTTACGTTTTTGAAATTATCTCCAAATATGTTGGGGTTTTTCATTGATTGTTTATGTTTTCTCTAATATATAATACATGAATTCCAGCTCCTGATCTCTCGCATTTGACGTTTATAAATTGTATAGTAATGATCTTCAAATCTGTTGTTTTTTCGTTTGTTGTTGCATTCCCTCCAATATCTAATATCCTAATTCCTGGTCTCTCTCTTTCCACAGCTCCTGGAGAAGAAACGCATGGCGAGGAGACATATCACGAAGGCTTCCGAGCTCCAACCTAAGCGCAAATCGCCGCACCGGTTTTCCGCCAGACACACCTGCTAGCAGCGCGGTGTCCAGGAGCTCGCGGAGTAGACTGCTGGTCAAGGCCCGCCTCAGGCACAGCTACGGCGACGACGCAGAAGACTCCTTGGACCTCTCCAGAGAGCGCGACAGGGACAGGGTGTGCCTTCCAATGCTGGACTTAAAGGACGCGGCATCGGGCAAGTCCCATTGCGACACGCTGGCCCCGACAGTTCCAAACACCTCTTCAACTGCGATGTCCAGTAATGACTGAGGAGTCTGCGAAAGTTAAGTTAGGCAAGTCACATGCTGTCTTTAAGGGGACCCCATCACCGTATAGGATCCTTCTTTGGTAGAATAGGGGACTAGGATAATTCTCCTACAAAGAGTGAAGAGCAAAAAATCCCTCAAAGGGACAAGACGGCTCAGCAGTAGACCCAGCGGGTTCTATTCATAAGATTCGGAGTTTTCCTGCTACTTACCGCTTGTGTCGGTGTCTAAGCGTACTGGGTTTATATGACCTCCAGGTCGGTGTCAATAGAATCTTACCGACCAAGTTTTATCTCCTTTGAGAAACTAGTAGGCGTTAAAATAGAGCTTCGCTTTCCAGCACCCACAGACCACCTGTAGTGCTTGATGCCAATTGAATACATCAATGTGTGGGTGAATCCATGCTGCGGGACCACTAATTTCACAACAATGATTACAAAGGATAAAATATTATCTTTTTCCGAAAAATAGGTCTATTTACATGTAAGTTAAGCTGTTCATCTCCACCCAAAGAATAGCTTTAAATTACGGGTTAGTTTGAAGTTCACTGAGATAAGGTTCTAAGCTAAAAGTACAAAAATTATTGTGGGGAAATTTTTAGCAAGCAAATATTAGTTTTAAGTTGTCTGTGACCACATGCTAAATTTTGTGTAGCGAATCATGGTGAAGACAAGAAACGTCTTTTTTGCTTCATAACATTCGATTTCATTAAATATTATATCCCACACCCAATTCGTCTTGTTGTGGGTTTTAAATGAATTGAAAGTAATTTGATAAAAGTATTCACTAAACCTCTACGATTGGATCCATATTGTTTGCATGTTTATGAACTTTACTATGATATCATTAGATGTTCCAGTTTTTATTTCTATTTATATACATGTACTTTTCTTCTCGGGTGGGGGTGGGTTGGGAGAGTACGTTTGAACGCTGTGTCTTTCATGTGTACATAAAAAGATGTTTTAAAAAAATCAGTTAGCATGGCATTATTTGTTAAATTATACCCCTCAACTAATACAAACGTGAAGGGTTATCAGGAGCAAAGCACAGTTGACATCTAGTATTCTCCGTGTAATTTTTGTTTGTTTTTTTTGCTTTAGTTTTTGTTTCTTTGAGAACATTTTCAAAACATTTAACAAGGTTATTAGATATTGATGAAAGAAAAAAATTGTGGAAGCTAAATCGCATGATTGTTTAATCCGGTGTTTTGTTTTGTTTTTGTTTTTGTTTTTTTTTGTTATTTTATTTTTTTTGCTTCGTTTTATTTATTTTTTTTTAGGTTGAAGTTTGTTTTTTGTTGTTGTTTTTTTTTGTCCGGGGTGGTATGTCTTTTGTTCTGTTTATTTACTTGGGTGTTTTGTTGTTTGTTTGTGTTTGTTGTTGTTTTTGTTGTTTTTGTGTTTTTTGTTGTTTTTTTTTGTTGGGGGGGGGGGGGCTTTGTGGGCTGAGGGTGTACAAAACAATGATAAATATTCCTTTTCCTATATGTATGTCTATTATTCCAACAAATAAGATTCTGACCCTTTCTAAATAAGCTCGCTTTGACATTTTTAGAAATCCAATAGTGTGGTGGATTAAAGAACGATTTTCTTGCCACAAAAACTATAACTATTGTTCATATCAAAATAAGTGGCTTATTCTGCCATCGCTGTTACTTGCAGTAGAATTGTCTTTTCAAGTTAGCATAGTATATTCTTTGCCTTTTAAGTTTTTAATAGTACTAGTAGCTTTGCTTTTGCTGAGCGATACCTAAGTTGCGACGATTGCTAAATTAAATTTTTGCCAATGCTTTGAGTATTGGTATTAGGCAGTGCTTTTCAGATGTTAGTCTTGGGATCTGCCCACAATATAGCCTCTATAGTGCTAGGATTTGACATTTAGCAACATATTTCACTAAACGACTCCACAGAGTAGTCGCTATTTCTTTGTGTGAGTACGATAACTAAAAATTACCTTTAGAAAAGGGCTAGTATCTCCTTCCTAAGCAAGCACAATTGTGACTGTGTGTTTTTTTTTAACATTCAATTTTTTAACCTACCCCAATAATGATCCAGGGTTTTTTTTTTCACAGCCAAATCGGGACAATAATTGCAAAAGGAAAAAAAAAACTTATATAAGTCACCATGTGAGCCTTAGTAGATGGAATATTGTTCCCCGCATAATGGCGTCTTCATTACTCTCGCATTAATGAGTATACGCGTGATTTGGATCTTTTTATTATTTAATGATGCAACACTTCTAATCATTACGGTTTTAATTTTATTCAAGTTTTTCGTAATGCCTAACACATTAATGTACTGAATTGGAAATCTACTACGTAAGTTACCTTAGGTTTCCAAATCAGTGTCGGTGTTCTTCACACACACACACACACACGCACACACACACACGCGCGCGCGCGCATGTGTGTGTGTGTAAAGGAATTTATTTTGTAATTTTGATGTCCAACAAATGAGTATACAGAGGTCACTATGACAATCTCATATCCAGCACTCCGACTTAAAGAGCCAATGTATGAAGAGGATTCGGAACCTGTTAGCTTAAAGCTAAACATGGGTTGGCCATATCAAGTGACTTCAAACAAATAGATTTTCATTTTGAGTTTAAGCTATTCTTAAACGAACGTACGTGTGAACAGAGCGATAGGATTCGTCTTCTGTCATAAACTGCCAGCTGCCATGAAAGCAATTTATTTTTATAGAAATTAAAAATCTCAATTTCGTTCTAAATAAGTAAATTTTTTTTTTAAATGTAGACCTTGATTTTAAATACATTGGGTTAACTTCAATGTGGTTTTCTTTTAAAATAACCGGCTGAAACTAGTGAAACTAGTGAAAGTATTAACCGCAGCCCTTACTGAGCGCCTTGTGGTTTACAGGTGGCTACGCCTTAGCAACTCCGATTCGCCATATTGAATAGATAACTGTGCATCCAGTGGTGGGTTTCTGAGGGCCAGCCCATGCTTTAGAATCAATTATCAAGCTATGTCAAAACAAACACATTAAACATGTGTCATTACAATATTGTAGTACAGTATAAAAACTATAAAGTTGTTACATATGTTATAAGCAGGTGGACATGAAGTGGTTTAAATAAAGCTCATGTTGTAAATCAATTGAAAAGTCAATCTGATTTTTGTTGTTTCTTTTTTTTTTTGCTGTTTTGTTTTATTTTTTGTTCCTTTCTAGAGAACAAGTCGTTTATTATTAACTATATTTATTCGTATTCAGCGATGATGGTGGTGATGGTGTTGATGATGATGATGATGATGATGATGATGATGATGATGATGATGATGATGATGATGATGATGATGATGATGATGATGATGATGATGATGATGATGATGATGATGATGATGGTGAGGAAGAGGTGGAGGGAGAGAAGGAGGAGGATAATAATGACTGTGACGACGATGATGACAATGATAATGGGGGTAGAGATTGACCCTGCTCTGAACTCCTAGTGTAACGAAAGAAGATCTACCGCTGAAAGGTTTATGGATCCCCTTAGACTCAGCGAGTTTGTATAATGTTCAGCTTTGTCTCTAATGGGTTTTGTGTCGCACAGTTAAGAGTTGACGCCCATGGTCTTAAACGCTCTCGACTTATCCAGTTTGTGTCGGAAAACCTTTTAAAGTCTTGACTGTGAGTGGAATAACAGTCTAGATGTTTTATTGCTTTACACTTTTATCTGAACTGACATACCATGCTCAAAATAGAAATAAATGCTAATTACAAATAGTTTATAAAGAGCAGTTTAATATGCTTTAGAAATATTGAGATCAAGTATAGGCTTAGAAATAGAAGCTAGTTGTTAATATTCTAACACAGCAAATGGCGACGGGTGAATTGAGTTTAGTTAAGTTTGTTGTTTAACGCCCAACATCAGCACAACATAGGATATTATGTGGACGGATCCCAAAAATAACGTCAGACAATTTCACGTGCTGCCTCCCAGAGACAGTGCGCGAATACATGGACTATTGATGGTCACATTATACACACAACAGATCGCGGATTTCGAACCAAGACCGCCCAAATGGGAGACCGACGCTCTTTTACATGCGACCATTCGCACCTCTGTCAAAAAATCTAGTTTGTTGTCTAGGAAAGAGGGGATTAACCTGCAAGTGCAACAAATTGCTTTTTAAAAATGTTGTTATTGTTGTTTTTTCATGTGACGGAACGCGTTTTTACCTTAGAGTTAGAGTACCCGAGACAGATTGTTATAATACAAGTATTATTACAAGTATTAAATGTTACAGGTGTAGAAAATCGAATAACATTCCCATTTAGATTTGTTTTTTTAAAGGAGGGGGGCGCGGCTTAAGTTTGTCGAATAATTATCTTAAAATCCGTTTTTCTGCATTTTCATTTTTCAGGAAAGAAAAATCTCTGCAATAACGTTTACTTCTTTCAAATTAACATTGTTTGTATAGTGCGACTGGACACAAATCCTAATTAGGTGTTGGTGTAAACAAACAATATTTTGTTTAGTCTGAGTTGTACTGTATTAGTAAGGCAAAGATGTAATCTCTAGTCCCTTTTTACCGTAAACCTCAATCGCACTCATAGAGAAAAATGTTAAGAATATATAAAGTAATCAGAGATCTAACCAATTAAAAAAAATAAAAACAGACAAACAAGAAACTCAAACAACATATCAACCACTCATCAGGTATTTTGCTTTAACGGGAAATGACTTGGCGACATACTGTATCTATTATCTTTAAATAACACTTTTCCCTCCCAACGCTTTTTTTTTGTGCTGCGCCCACTGTTGTGCTATTAATAGAAATATGTGGCTGCGCCCTGTCCACTACCCCGTGTTCCCATCAGCGTACTACAGTAGTTGCGCTATGTCTACCATCGAAAGCGATTGCGTAGTGTCTACCACCGACCAAAATTAAATCAATTATGTAGTCACTCCTCTGTCTACATGCAAGTCAGATATGCCAAGGGAAAGCACTTACTTTTTTAGAAATTGTGATATATCGTGCATTAGTTATTGAACTTATAGTAAAAGTTTTAATAGTCCAATATTTCATTTCGTCTCAGATTCAAGACAATAGAGTCATCATCCTTATTATATCTTCACATCAATATTTAATTATTGCCGTGGGTAATAAAAACAAAAGAGCTGGCATAAACTGGAATCATAAACTGGAAATACATGTAACATGTTAATCATATCATCAGCATGAGAAAACAACAAACAACTCTGAGAGCAAAGCCCACCCCTATAGAATCATCATTAAAAAAAAAAAAATCAAAATCTGACAATTTTATTTTCTTTATAAAACTATCAATAATAAAAATAAATTGAAAGTTTTTTTTGGTTTTTGTTGCTGATTTTTTTTTCTTTGTTTGTTTGTTTTTATGGTTGTTTGTTTTGTTTTGTTGTTGTTGGTGGTGGTGTTGTTGTTGTTGTTTTTTTGGGGGGGGGATAATTTTTCAAAAATATATTAGTATTATCTTTATTACAATGTTATCGAATAGAATTAGCAACGCAATGAAAATAATTATAATCTGGAATTTTGTCTACCAAGGGAAATTGTAGACAGCAACTGTTGTGCGGATGGTGGTCCAAATCCGGAGGATTCAAATGTCACAAAGAGTTTGCTCATTTCCGTCTACAGTGCCTTAAAGTCTTGATGATATAGAGTCCTACAATTTTAATTGAATACTGATTGGTTTGGCTCTATTGTTTATTTGTTCTATTTGGAAGAACTGCGGCTTCAGCTGCAGCTACTGGTATTGACTGATAGTGATACCGATATAAGGTTTCACGAAGAAAATTCTATGGATTTTCATTTTACCAGCTGATAAATTGTATCTAGTTCACATTTATTGGATTCAAATCTATGTAATGTAATTCCATAATAATTACAAGTTTTTGCTGTGGCCGAACAAAAAATCCTCAATTGAACTCATATTGCATTAAGTTTTGTTTTAATTAAAAGCAAAAAGAATAAAAATCAGTAAAATAGCAATATCTTATTATAAAACATTATCAAACCTTTAAAAAATAATCATATACACAAACAATATTTTATAAACATTATGATGTGAACATATTTTATTATGGTTGTATAGCACTTTTACATGGCAACAAATATATTCAATTTCTTTTTACTTTAAGTAGGTTTGAAGTCGGCTTTACACAAGTTGAATGATTAAATACTTTTCACTAAACCACATTCAAATTTAAGCTGCCATTATTCCAATCCAGTTGTGGCAGCTATAAAACATGTCCTTCTCAGTCACAGTTAGTCTAGTTTGTCAGGTAAGGATATCAGACTTTTGTACCAGAATGGGATTTTTTTATAGCCTGTAGAGATAGTTAAAGTCAAGGAACGGTGTAACACTCTGATCATATAATGACATGTTATTGACAAATTTCCAGTACTTCTATTAAAAAAATATTCAGAAAATTAAAACACAAAAATTTTATTATGAAAAAAAAACGAGTCATGTTCTTAGTTGACAGTCATCTTGATCTTCAAAGGCAAAGTCCACTCACAGTAACAAGTAACATTTAACTTTTAAATACATTTAGCAACAAGATGTGGATAAAACTCACTATGCAATGTTGTCCTTGAAGTTGTTCAATTTTTTAAAATCTTTTGAGAAACATTGACATGAAATATTCAATGATGAATCATAGAAAAAAACATATACTGTAATTGTTGTGCAACAATCAATACAATACATTGCATATAAATAACATCTCCTGATTGTGACATTTGAACAAATTCAATAAGATTTTATTAGCATAATTATAACAAGGTGTGCATTTAATGGAAAGAAATGTTTAAATACCCAAAACAATTTGCAATTTTTTTACACCAGAGTTTGTTTTTGTATTTTTCACATATTCAGGTATTCCTATATATCTATAATATAAAATAACATGCCGTGAAATAGAAACAACTGTTGGCGTATTTTTGTAAGTTCATGCTTGATAAAAAGAAATCAAAATGGTCTTTTACAGGTGACTTCCCAATTTAAAAAGCTGGATATGTATCAAATTTGGAATCTTAAGAGATAACATGGTTCAATTTTACTTTTAACTAGTGTATTTTAAACCTTTAAACAACCATGATATGATGAGTTTTTTTAATTTGGAGTCTCAAAGTTGTGAAGTCACTAAGATAATTGCTACAGAATCAAAAATGTATCCTACATCAGCTAACAGTACTATATGTTTAAAACACCAGTTGCTGTATTAGGGTTTGGTAGAAAATAGCATTGCCCATTTTACAAGCAGTGACAGTAATGGAAAATTGTTTTACTAGAGCAATAGCTTATTCTAGATCTTATGACAGCTTTAAATTTATATCAATGTAGCGGTAACTAATAAGTATGCTTTATATGAGTATTTTGTTTTTTTTTACCCACCAAATAACAAATGAATTGTAATTAAAGATCAAATTGTGACTGACGTAGGTTATCTTATGGATCTTAAGTACTCAATTCATTTTCATACTAGAAAAGATCTGCATGTATACATGAATGTGTACGCTGTATGTTTTTAATCTCTTTGAGAGGGCCTGCTTATTATCGTAGCACAGCCTCTAGAGTCAGAGGCTGGGGATCGATGAACTCTTTGTTATGCTGATACTCTATCCTGCCAATACACTGAGGGCTGTTGTTGGTTACGTTACTGTCGTGTCGCTGGCGATAGTGCTGAATAACTCGGTACTTCCGCTTAGCGAAAAAAGGACAAACCGAACAGTGGAACATTGCAATTATCTCCTCGTGCTTTTCTTTCCAATGGCGTCTCAGATCAAAAACATCGCGGGCAGCCTTGAGTCGACATCCTTGCACAGGGCAGCCCCGGCCCTGCTGCCACATCCTGCCAGCACGGAAGCTCGAGGCTGTGCTGCCTGCAAACATAAAACAAACGCCACTGGCTTTCAACTTGACGATTGTGGACAAATGGGGGCGGGGGTGAACTTTGTTGGCTGGCTTCTATAAGTTCTGTATAATATTGATATACAAAAATCAAATATGGATCAAAAGACAGACGGTTTACATTCTTAAACTAAACAGCAGGAAACAAACTAGAGCACAACTATTATTCATTATCAGAGGGAGAGTCCCGCCTCCCCTGTACGGACGCCAGCGTGAGAGGGTGCGGGTTGATGTAGCTCGGATTCTGGTGGTACATTATGTTGCCAACGCAATGGTTTTTGCCGATTCGATTCCTAAAGCTCAAGCTTCCGTGACACGACAGGAAATGCTGCACAACGTCGAATCGTCGCTTTGCAAAGAAGCCGCACACGGAGCACGGGTACATGGCCACGATGCTCTCGTGCATCTCTCTCCAGTGCCTCTTGAGCTCACACGCTTTGCGGATTGTCTTCGCGCCACAGCCCAGCACGGGGCATGCTCCTCCCGGAAACCAAACTCCAGGCTTGCCAGCATCTGCAAAACAGTGTACACAGGAGCAATCATGAACAAACAGACAAGTAGATTGCACTTCACACTGTTGTAGAAATGAGCCAGATGAATGCTGAAAACGTGGTGTCGTAACAAAATGGGTTGTCGAAAAAAGACTTCAGAACTTCATTTTCTTTTTTCATGTATACACAATAGAACTAGAAGGTAAGAAAGCTACCGACAAACATCCTGTTCAAATTTTAAAAACAAAACAAAAACAATAGTTCGGTTTCTATCAAATACAAAACACTAATCCATCTTGACAGGTTCTCTGCCTAGTACACTTTGCAAAGAGAGGGGGTAAGGGTCGATGTATTCTTGGTTGCGATGGTACTCTACTCTATCCACACACTCCACGCTGCTGTCCGCTGCGAGATGGCCGTGGCGCTTACGGAAATGGTTGCTTAAATTCGACTTTCTCTTGGAGACATACAGGCACGCAGTGCAGTGGTATTTGGCCACAATTTCCTCATGTTTTTCTCGCCAATGCCGTCTGAAATCAGAGACGAGTGTAATCATGCGGGCACCACATCTTCCCACAGGACAGCCCTGACCAGGTACCCACAAGCTATAAGATGGACCAAAGTGTGCCTTGGACTTGCTGAAAGCCAAACCTGAGAAAAAAACAATAGTCCTGTAGAGACGGTGTACGGGGTGTAAAGTGTACATCGTAATCGTATGTTTTTCATACTTTGCATAAAGTCATCTACTCGTTTATAAAATTTGCACAAGAGCAAATTTTGAGCATCTGGGCATATATGGCGTATTTTAGTCAGGTGGACAGTGAGAACAGAATAAATAAGAGGGGGCAGAAGATTTCAAGAAAGGCTGCAGCAAAGATGGCAGGGAACTACATTTACATGACTTCAGAAAGCGTAGGGCAGAAAGAACTGAAAAGGTCCTTACTAATACTAGTAAATGTGGTAACACTGTAATGTAAAATTAAAGGTGCAGATGAACTACATATCAGTTGTGGTTGTTGATAAAAAAAAAATTATATATAGTATAATATACGTCACTTCCCCGTACCAGTCGATCAGAAACTGATTGAACTGCATATTTGCTTTTGTCATCCCTTTACTCTAGATTGTTTTAACTTCAAGAATATCTTAATGATAAATAACATCGTTTTATATTGTGAGGAAAAAATAGACTTTTGTGTTATTATGAGTTGATTTACAATTAATATGAATATGCACATACATATTTGCAAGGCCTTTGTAAGTGTTACTGTTTACGACGTATGGTCGAGAGAGAGAGAGAGAGAGAGAGAGAGAGAGAGAGAGAGAGAGAGAGAGAGAGAGAGACAAGCTCACATGAATACAACTAAAAGGAGATAAGCTGAAACCACAGTACTGACAAAGCTATTTTGTTACCAGTTTAAAAAAAAAACATATCTTTTTGCTTTATGGAGAATGGGAATAATTGTATCGAGTAATGTGCCATCGAATGATTTTTTAGAGGGGTCATTAAAGCTGGCTTTCGGCTCCATATTTAAGGTTGAGGTTTTTGTTTTGATTTGTTTATCCAAAAGAATGTACAAGATGCCTGTGTTTGTAAATAATTACCTATATATTTTCGTAGTCTCAGGAATGTTGAAATAATATACAGGTGATTTTATTTTCAATTATACATTCAGAAATCCAAGATGAAAATAAGAAAATTATCGACTTTCAAGCCATTTTCCTTTCTGTGGTTAAGCACCCACCCACTGTAGTTTCTTTTCAGTCGTTTGAGAAAGTGACCTGAATCACGTGGGATGGTTTGCTTATGTGAACAACGCTTCCCTTTATTTATTTATTTTAATACCTTAAACAGATTGTGGGTAGAAAAAGTAGTGCATGCTTATTTGTAATTAATTTAAATGCTCCAGGTTCAAAAAGAACAGCGGATGACACCATATGTTAACTCAACTAAAAGTGGGGGAAAATCAGGCACAATAAGGATAATTCATTTATTTTTAATCTTTTCGAAAGATATAAGTGTTGGTTACCACCAGAACTCCTAATGTTGTATTGCTATGTGCATGTATTTCTACTGTGCTAGTACTGAATGTATTAACTTATGAAGTCCTATTTAAAAATGTACTGAGAGACGCTAACTTTAATAAGGTTCTCGTGCAGGGTTTCGTTGTTTTTTTTTCATTCTAAGTAAGCATTTATATAACATACTGCTTCCCACACATGAATTTTTTTAGTTGTAAACTTTGCAGGTACATGAATATGAAATGCATGTATTTCATCATCAATCTTTATTTCTTTTTTTTTTTTAATTCGGATTATAGGCATTGAATTACTTTCAATGTAATATAGTTTACAAAGCTGTTGTTTTATTTTTTATTTCATGTATTTTTCATTATTGTAAGGTAGTTTTACAACAAATTAAACATACCGTAAATGACATTTAAGTTTTCAAGCCATGTAGTCTTTTAAAATTAATTTAATTGTCAATGTGTGAACAGCATTTGTTTTAGACGAGTTGAGCTGCACAACATTGTTAAGCTTTGGGTGCTGTAAGCTTTTGTTTTGACAGATGCAGGTACATGATAAACCTTATTTGGTCCAGTTTTTGTTGGGGGGTTTTAGGTGTTAAAACAAGTGACATTATATCATATCATGCTACACACAAAAAATTTCAATGGCTATTTAGAATTAGCCACAGGTAAATATTTAATGAGTTGAATATGAAGTCTTCTCAGTAAATGGTTTTTTTTATTATTATTTATAACATTAACAATAGTGACAAGGATGATGACAATAAAAATTGAATATATACAATACAATTCTTGTCAACATAGTCTACATTTCGATATTAATTAGTATGTACACATCCTATTATTTGTACTTACACATACCATAACTCATAACTTTTAAAAGCGTCATCAAAGCAATGTTCCATAAACTGCATAAAACATATTCAACAAGTCTTTCAAACTTTCTTAATGTGGACACACCTTGCATATGATTATGAATATTTAAAAATAAGGAAAGATCAAATAATTTTAGAGATTTCACATATCATTTGAGGTGTATGTTAAAGGACAAATAAGTGTTACTCATTACCCGTTACAATAAATTGGGTTAAAGGAAAAATACATATTCACTTACGGTACTTCTTTCTCATGTAGAACACAAGACCTACAAGAGTTTCTTAGTGCTTATACTAGTTTAGTACTTATTATAGGAACTTTTATCATACAGAATGAAAGATGAATTTTATTAAAATGGGAATTATCCTCGTTCTCTTCAATGAACACTTTAAAAAATAAAATAGAACTGTTGTTCCTTTCCACCCTACCCTTGATCTTTTTTAGGTTACCTCCAAATTTGCAGCATCCCCTACATTTTCCTACTAATGAAAATACACTAATGAGTTTTTAAATAATAATAAAGATGTGCTTTATTTTTATTTTTGTATGTTTCACAAGCAGTTGAGAAATATGTTATTGTTAATTTAATACCTAACCCATTTACAAGGAACCCTATCAATTAAAAATACATTATTACAAATATTTAAAATAATGTCAATATATCATGTTTCCTTTTAAAATTCACACACCTTTTTCTAAAACATTAAATATGACAGATTGCATTCAAATGTAAAAAATAAATTGCTTCTTCCATTCAAATTAAAAAATAAATGACATCTTAAATGCATGTTTTAAGGACAAATTGGCAGTAGAATACACAAGGTCAAACATAAAATTTAATTACACCAAAAAAAATTATTTCCACTTATCCAGTAACATTTGTAGAGTGAAAGGATGAGGATCAATGAAGCCATTGTTGAATTCATAATTCACATGTCCAACAGGTGACATGCCCACACTGAGAACGTCTTGGTTATGCCTTTGGCGGTAATGGCGGTATACGTTGCGCTTTCGCTTAGATGTGAATTTGCAAGCAGAGCACTGATGGATGACCACCATCTTTTCATGTTTTTCTGCCCAATGAGTTTTCAAAGAGGATACGTCATACATAACCTTGGCTCCACAGCCTTGCACGGGACAGCCGTGTGAAACAGTCCAAGCTTTGTTTTGGGAGAACTGACTTGGCAAGTTGGTTCCTGAAGACACACGAAACAAGCCGTTAATTTCTAGCTTTCCACATGTGTTCTGCCCTCACGAATGTTCATAGACAAATAACATTTTCTTGAATATGTGTGAAATAGAGGAGCCTAATCTACTTTTTTTTCTTCTTTATTTTAGTTTTTTTTTTTTTTTATCCTAATGTACCCTTCACAAAGCTGGGAATTTTTTAGTTTTTCCTAGCACGATGGCCAATGTTAAAGGATGGGGGTCTATAAATTCTCTATTGGTTTGATATTCAACTTTACTGATGCACTCAGACTGCGATTCCATGTTCATTAAATTTAATTCATGCTTTTGACGAAAGTGTTGGAACACATTAGATTTTCTCTTAGAAAAGAATCCACAAGCAGAGCAGTGATATTTTGCCACAATTTCCTCATGCTTTTCTGCCCAGTGAATTTTCAGGTGGGTAGATTGTCTGATTATCTTGGCACTGCAGCCCTGGACAGGACAGCCTTGCCCTGGCACCCAGGACCACTGAGCAGCTTGCTCACGTTGGAAACCTGCAGACATAAGAAGACCACTGAAGCTCAGGTTTCTACACAGAAAGCTCTTCACAGGTTTTGCTGAATCTATTTACTATATGTATTTAATATTGTTCTGCAGTGAAAATGACAAGTTCTTGAGTGGCACATTCTGTTGCGAATTAGCTTTTTCTTTTTAATTTTTCCCAACCCTCAGAACCCTATTACTTGTCAGATTTAAACATCAATACAAAGCAATTGTTTCACATATTTATGGTCACAGGTGGTGACCCGCCGTAATAGTATCCTAATCTTACAGGAATGATCAGAAACATCAAAATAACAAAACTATACAAAAATTGGAATTAAAAAATTTTGTCTTTTAGGCCTTGTTTTCTAGTTACATCTTGAAAGTAGATGTGACAATAATATTATTTTCTAGGAAACCGCATAATTGTGTATATATGAAGCTCAAAATGGACACAAATTTTACAGTTTTAATATGGCAGGATTAAACAACTGACACTCTTGGTTCATTTTTTAAAAAGTCGGAACTAACTTACACAATAACAATACGATATTCAACAAATAATTTGTCAAAATAGAAGAAATCTAAAGTATAAGTATTTACCATATAAAGAATTTTTTATAGCATGAATACAAATCCATTTGAATTTTTTTTTTTTTAATGACTGTAACCAAAAAATTATTTACCTTGACCATAAAGGATTCATATCTGATGAATTATTGAATACAAGGCCGATGATTCGGATATACCAACAGTTTTAACTTTACTTGCTTTTCCCAAACTCAAGTTCTGATTTGTAATTTGCATTCAAACCCTTCTTCACAAGTTTTGGTCAATTTTTAAACTGGGAAAATAATTTTTTTACTGTATGGTGTTTGTTATAATCTTTGCTTTCTTTTGGGTTTTGTTGTGCTGTTTTGTTGTTTTTTTTGTTGTTTTTT
>RQTK01000859.1:179722-220011 GCA_003991915.1 Elysia chlorotica
GCTGATGCTGGCTGCTAGGTCCTTGCCAGGGTGTCTGCTCTTGAAATGTTTGTGTAGGTTTGAGCGCCGCTTTGACTGATACAAGCACTGTGCGCAGTGGAACATGGACACAAGCCGCTCGTGCTTCTCGAGCCAGTGCTCGCGCAGCCTGGTGACATGACCCATTCTCTTGGCTCCACAGCCAGGCACTGGGCAGCCATAGCCTGGAGCCCATAACACTCCCAGGCCGCCTTCACTATTTGCTGGACCACAGTCTGAGAACATAAAGCGAATGGTGCCATGTTGTTATTTGATTTCTGTGTTTCTATATTTAAGTAGCCTTTAGGCACAATTTTTTTCTTATTTTTTGAAAATCATTTTAATAAAGAGGGTCTACTCTATATCAAAGTGGCTTTACCTCGGAGAGATTTTCATGTTACCTTCTGTTTGCATTCTCGGGGAATTTTTTTTTTATTTTTTTGGGGGGGTTCCTTTTTGTTTTTATTTTGTTTTGTTGGTTTTTTGTTTTTTGTTTTTTGTTGGTTGGGTTTTTTTTTTTTCTGTTTTGTTTTTGTTTTGTTTGTTTGTTGTTGTTTTTTTTGGGGGGGGGGCTTGGTTACATGTATTTTCTTTTTTGGGGGGGTTGGTTATATTCTTTTTTTGTGTGTGTGTTTGTATTTATATGATTCACTGCTTCCAATTCAAAACCCATGAATATTACTGTATTGCTTTGGTGAATTTTTAGAAAAGGTTTTCTTTATGCAAAAATAAATTTTCCTTATCAAATTCAAACACACAAGGCTAATATTTTGTTGTTTTATTTTGTTTTGGTGGGTTGCTATTGTTTTTCTTGTGGGTTTTTTTTTTTAAGGATTTTAGGGAGAAGGGTGTTTTGTTTTGTTTTGTTGTTTTGCTTTGTTTTGTTTGTAGGGGGTTCCTGATGTGTTTCCTTTTATTTATTTCGAGGTTTAAATTCTGTCATTAAAAAGAAAATATATGCATTTCCTAAAATGTAGGTTTGATCTCAATTAGAACCTGAGCTTGAATCCTTGATTACTTCAACCTTTTGCTGATTGCATGTGATGAAAATCAGATGTATTCTTAATGGTTTTATCAAGGCTTTACTAACAATACATGTAAGGGGAAAGTTGGTTTTTAACTCGCACTCCAAGATAATTATCTCAATGTCCTAAGTGGTTACTATATTGACAGGAAATCAAATGATCACGATCATCAAATCATCCTAGTATTATAAAAGGCACCAAAAAAAATAATGTATTTGAAATTGTATTGGGGTACAACTACAAGATACATTTTTTTAATCAAAATTAGACAAAACATATCTTGCAAAAGTTACACTGAGATATATACAATTGAATGCCAATAAATTATGAGTAAATTTATGAGAGAGAAAAAAAAAACTAGAAAAAAACATTCCAGAATCATATGAGAAAAATAATGGTTTTTTTTTTAATACACAGATACAATTTATTATGAATTGACATTTGGACAGAAAAACAGTAGAAAAAAAACGACACCCCAAGCCTTCTGTACATTTTTAACAAGTGAATGATATATGAAGAAGAAATATGTACCGTCTGTTTGTTTGTTTTTTTCTTTTTGATAAGACTTCATGTAAACAATTTGACATGGGGTCTACCACAGAGGAAAGCCAGTAAGGCAAGAATTAGTATGATTTCAAATCTTGTATTGATATCTCTATGAGCTGATTTGTCATAGGAATTGGCAAGAGTATGTATCTTGTCTATGAGTTAACTGCGTGTGCACATTATACAGTCGACTACTGATAAGTTGATGTCCATGAGGGACTTAAATTAAGATCCATAAATCAGAAGATCAACATATACATTGCAAAACAACAAAGAGGAAGATGGCTTGGGGTTAAGGATGAGGATCAAAACAAGGAGAAAAAATCCACTTCAAGTTCAAGCAGAGTGCTCTGTATTCAAAGCAAATTGAGCAAAGAGGCGCAGTCAGGAAAATATTTGAAACAACATAAAATGCACCTAAACATTTTTACACTGTAATATAAAGCAGCAGCCTGAAAAATTCTTTGTTCCAATTTAGTCGTATGGAGTTGTCACAGTTGCAAGAGAATACATTCTTAGAACTTCTTTTAAGGTGAGAGGGCTTGGATCAATAAAGCCGCAGTTATCTTGATATTCTGTACAGAACAGAGGAGAAGAGTCGTAGTTGGAGTGTCGTGCACGGCTGTGATGCATGAGATGTTCCTTACGCTTGCTGCTGTAACTGCATAGTGTGCAGCAAAACTTCAGAATAACCTTTTCATGCTTTTCTGCCCAATGTCGAGTTAAATGATACTGATCCCTGAACTTTTTTGCATTACACCCCACAACTGGACAACCTTGAGCAGCGTGGCTGGAATTGGCAATCCATCTTTCACTAGAGTAATTGAGCCCTTTGGAACCTGAAGAGAAATAACAGCAGTCTCAAATTTCAGTATGTTAAGCAAGTTTTATTTAAGCGAGGATCCTCTCAGACAGATTTTTTTCAAATGATTCATAATATGATGGATGAAAGTTTGACATTATAACACAAAATTTATTTTTTTTTCAATTTACCCAATCATAACTAAGCAGAATTACAGCACAAAAGAATTACTATTGGGAGCTTAATTCCATTAACAAAATAGGTCAAATATGCTGTTCCAATCTTCATTAATAACTGAAGTGATAAATATTTCTGATCAACACAAACATATTTAGGAATCGATACTGCAAATTTAACTTTATTCAACTGAAAAGTCAACTCAAAGAAATTATAGTGCTTACCTAAAGGGATCTGAGTCCAGCAGTGTGTAAAAACGGATTTGATGAGACGAAGTTGTTTGTTTTTAAGCAAAAATAATAGCTTGACATACATTTGTAATTATGAAACCTCTATTTGATCACTCTTTCAGCAAAATCATTCAGTTAGGAACAGGTATTTGAAATTATATCTTCCCTTGCAGGCAAGTGAACTAAAAACAAACCGCTGTAACATGGATTGGAGAGAAATCTCTATGAAAGAATGAGAAAAGTCAATCGGTATTACATGTATTAACATCAACATCAAATCATGCAATGATAGACAAAATGATTTTTTCTTTTTCATTCCTTTGTAAGTTTTATGGATTCAAAATGACTTTTAAATTAATCAAATATATTGACAAGCTAAGTAGAAATACATGTTTAAAGAGAAAGACATTCACTCCAAGAGTTATCCCTACAACGCATGTGATATTGACATAGTTGAGCAATCACCAAAAATATAATGCAAACAAATTTAGACAAAATATAATAAGAGCAATCGAACTAGACATTAAAGGAAGAGATCTAAAAGACAAGAAATCAAATCCAAAGGTGTAAAAGGTGGATTACAAAGCTGAGGCAATGGAATTGGAACTGATCAAATAGAAGAAGAACAAAACATGTTTGTGAATCACAATTATAAAAGGCAATACATGTAGATGCACAATCAGAACAATATGGCAAATAAGTGAGGGAAATGGATCTCAAAGTGCATCACCTAAAACAAAGCAACAGCATCAGTAACTTTAAGGCTAAGCATAATGTAAGAGAGAGAAGGCTAGAGAGGTCTTAAAATGACTTTCACTTCAGCAGAACATAGTCAAAGTACGAGCTAGAACTAGAGAATTTTGGGGTTAGTGAAGAGAGTATAGCAATTTTGTTTTTGATGAGCCGATAGCAAAACTTTATGTCATTGCATTTTAACAGGATGGCACTTTTGGTTATATTGACCCTATGATGCTGGTATAAAATGTAGTGCTTTTTATAATTCAATTTTTTATTGTTGTTTAGAAAGATAAAATTATCCATTTTTGGTTGGACAATCCACGTAGTTTGCCTTTTAAATTTAACATTCTCTTTGAGAGAAAATAAATATGTTTTATCAGGAAATGATACACTGGGAAATAATAAAAATTGTATATACTGTACTATAATTATGCATGTACACAGGTTTTTTAATTTTTTAGATTTAAATTTATCTCAGAATGTTCTTTAAATTCTTTTTTTTTAATGATTGGAATTTGTCAGGCTTTATTTCAAAAGTAAAGATTTTTGTATCTTATGAGAAAGTAAATTACCATATTCACTGTTTTGATACTAGTTCAACAGTGAATTTTACAAAGCATTATTCTCTTTTTCTAATTTATCAATTACCAATATTTTAAGATCACAAAGTTCTAAGATATTTTATGTCACTCACTTCCTAACGACAATTTTCATTTTTCAAAAGTTTGTTCATTCTTCCCTCCTATTTCTTTATTTCTTTCCCCTTGTCTTTCAAATTTTTCTTTTTAATTTTTTTCTGTTTTAAATTTAATCTCTATTTCAATAACCTTGTCTAGTAATGTAATATCTTTTCCTTTTTTTGTAATAAATTCGATATATAGTAGTGTGATAATTGTACATAAATTTCAAATTCTAATAAAAAGTAATATGCTAAAAAATGTATTCAGTACATGTAACACAATTTAGTTGAATCATTTATTTTGGATTGTCCATATTCATGCTGCATTAAGCAGTAATACATTATAATAATTGTTCCAGTTGAAACATAATCAATGTCAAGAGAAGAAAAAAAACATAACTTGAAAACAATAATTTTCATGATTTACTTTTGAATATCATTAGAAGTTTACCTTTTCACACCCATACTCCTTGTGTGCACACTATTTTGGGGAATTTTCAAAATTTTGAAAAGGTAAAAGCTTTGGTATTTATTATTTTGAAATGGAAGATGTGCAGGTTCAGTACAAGAAGGTGCTAGCACAAGAGCATATCAACTAGCACAACATGTGTGCACTATGATGAGAAATAGTTAAGCACCTTTTGTGACAATGGCAACTCATTGGAAAAAAAAGTACATTTTTCGTGATATGAATATGACAGTATTGAACATGTACAATTTTGCATGGATATTGCGGTCTAGAAATGTTTCACAAAATGTTTTTATGAGATAACACATTTTATGATTTTAAACAAAGATAACATAACAACATTTGCTATGTGGTGATCATTCATATTATTTGAGTATATTCCATTACAACCACTAATTTTAATCTTTTTATCTATACAGTGGAGATTGCATTTGCACAGTTTAAAACAAGGTTCCTATGATGGTATCTTTTACATTTTTTATAATAAAAAAGCAAACATATGGTATAATTAAACTATGTTTTTAAACAAAGTGAATAAATGAGATAGATACATAAGAATTGGAGGAAACAAGTAACACTGTGCTAATGTTTTTTTTTTATTAACTTAACAATAAACTAAAGTGTAATGAGAAAAAAATTACAATCTTTAGGACAAGAGAACTGTAACTTCTTCTTCTAGTTTTTTTTTTTTTGGCTTTGTCTTTTAATGAAAACTTGAATTAACAATACATTGATGTAATAACCACTTCCATGACGAGAAATAAATTCAAATCAAACTAGAAACATAACAAATAAATCATTATGGCACAACGCTGTGACATAGCATAGAAATTGCTACATTTCAGAAACTTAAATATTCCTAAATTAGTTCGGAAAATTGTTCTATATTTTTGTTGTGAGTGTGTGTGAGTAAAAAAGGATGTTTTTACTATTGCTCTGTAATAAATATAAATGTACTGCGCTTTGAATTTTTAAAAAACTTAGGAACAACAAATGAAAGAGAGAACACAAGCACGTGGTATATATTGCTTGATATAAAGAATGAATTTTTTGCTTCCTGATTACTTTTGGAAGATTGATTCATATTATTAGAATTAAAAACTGTGTTTGTGATTATGTACAGTTTGGATACTTTCACACTTATTCATTTCTTTCTAAATAAACTAAGCAAAATTAGAAGACAATCCTCTTAAAACAACAAAAGCCACGAAAAACCTTTTTGCAAAACTAAGACAATAAAAATCATATAGTGGTTGCATACGAGCTTACTTCTCATTTGCTTAGAAGACAGGGTTATAGTATATACACTAGACATAAGGTGTACATGTACCACTTAGTATGTTGATGAGATGTCAAACAAGGAAGGGACAAACCAGCAATGTCAATATTTTCCACAAATCCATATAAATCAAAACTGCAATATTGGGTCAATGCTATTTGTTACATCAACAATTTAGACTGCAAAAACTAAAGGCTTAATTTGTGTATTGAGGTTTTAAGAAATATGCTATTTGGTGCCTATAATGGAAGCAAGTGTTAAAGGTGATGGATCAATAAACATGATATTTTGATGTTGTTCAGTCTTTCCAATACAGGATTTAATGTTGTAACCATGCTTTGCTCGTATATGCGAAAGCAAGTTTGATCTTCTTTTGAAAGCCACATTTTTACACATAGCACAGTAGTGGTAAACTGTGACCTCTTCATGCATCTCTAACCAATGAGCTTTAAAGTCGTATTTGTTTCTAAAAACTTTTGCAAGACACCCGGGAACAGGGCATCCCCTCCACGGTTCCCAAAATTGTCTCTCTGATTGTAGAACTGGTACAAGAGTGAATTCCCCTGCCCCTGCAAGGGAAAAAAATGAATACACTGCTATCACTGAGCGGAATTTAATTTAATTTTCTCCATAATACAAATAAATACAAGCTGCAAGAATTCAGTAGACATGAAGAAAAATTAATTTAGTTACACATGACATGTTCAAATGTAAAGTACTGGAGAAACGAGTCAGACATTCATATTTCTACATGTATCTTTGACAGCATTCAATTCATTTGAATATAACTTCATAGTGCACAAGAAGTCATAGAAAAAACTGATTTGCAACATGGATATTGTTTTTGCAAATGGATAAGAATCATTTAAAAGCATGTGCTTCAATTTGAAAAAAATAACATTACAATACTATTGTTAACTTAAAATATCAACAATTCTGGTGATAAAATCTAATGCTGTGCCCACATCAATATCCCATTCTAACAGTAACAGTAAAGGCTATTATCAAGCATTTTGGAAATACAGTATAGTACAATGATTTGTTGATACATCTCAGCTGGCATGAAAAAGTAAAACTGATAAGCTCAGGGTTGATTTACTTTCTCAAGAGCATGATTTAGGGTGTACTGTTGCGGGCAAATATATTCTTTGTTCGCCTTCCACTGCTGGGGCCCTGCACTAAACGGTAAATATTTGTGCAACGATCGGAAATGACGCAAAATATTTCCTTTCCTTTTCGCAGAAAAGTTGCACTGTGAACAATGGTACATCAAGACAAACTCTTCATGTTTTTCCGACCAGTGTCGCTTCAGTTCCGAGTCTGTGAAGCCTGTGCTTTTGGAGGACTTGTTCACACAGTCAGGCACAGGACAATAGTACCTTCTGATGCTATACAACATGTTTTGCACCGGTCTGATACTCAACCCTGAGGAAGTGTAATGAGGAAGATTTGACACATTGGGCTTCCATTTCAACACTGGAGGTTGTTTAAAGTATCATTGCCTGATATTCTCTGGTAGACAGCCCATTTTAATAGAAACTACAAAGCAACATGATATGATTGAATGTTCTGAAGTGAAACCTAGTTACTAGTTACTACAGTCTATGGACAGTATGTAGCCTGCATATGTACTTGTATAGTGCATGTTTTAAATTCCTTGTTTCTGCTGTGTA
Organism: Elysia chlorotica; assembly: GCA_003991915.1. Classification (NCBI taxonomy): domain Eukaryota; kingdom Metazoa; phylum Mollusca; class Gastropoda; family Plakobranchidae; genus Elysia; species Elysia chlorotica. The sequence continues at coordinate 187,359 of RQTK01000859.1, forward strand.
TTGAGCCAGTATGCCTGTAATTTAAAAGCGATTTCCAAAAAATATTGAGGAAGATCATTTCATTTTCAACTTTTTTTTTTAAAAGGCATTTAGTGTTCTAAATAAAATCGTTTTTAGTATGAAACAGCATTAAAAATGTGTACAGAACTATATTGATTCAGATTTGACTAATCAAAACAAGTTATGTTGTGGTAGAAAAGGATCTTGTTGCCCACACAACACAGCTGAACATCGATTAAAACGCTTTACATGTTAACCAGACAAAAATGCAACCAGGCAAGTTCCCTATGACACTGACACAACAAACTTAAGGAAAACTAAACCTCATCCCCAGCAACAATTTTGTGTTTTACGTTTCTGAGAAAAACATGTTTAAACTTTGGGTTCAATTTCATAATCTTAAAGCAAAAATGTAAGCAGCTACAGCAAAGCATCAGCACTTAAAATTTCACAAACTTAGAGTAAAAGTAGTAAAAAAGTAAAAATATTATCCTAGGTGGTTGCTCTAAAACTTGAATTGTGCCTTTACAATTAGGGATCCACATTTGTTATATAAGTACCCACTACAAGACTTGACAGAGAAATTGTTGAATGATTGATTTTTTTTTTTAAAGAAATACAGGCATAATTAACAACATAAAAAGATAAAAATCTTAATACGATTTGTAATCTTGGCAGCTAGCTTGCAACAGAAGGCAAAAAATCAGATCATTCACACAAAAAAGTTACAAATAGTTTTCATAAATGACTGTCACAAAACATATAGATCTACAATCTTTTATAAAGAATTACTTTATTTATGTCGTATATTTTCCAATGTTCAATCATTAATTTGTTTTTTCCTTAAATACATTAATTATATAACGCGAGCAACCTCACCATCTCAACGTAATTTATTGTTAATTTGAAACGAGTGTCCATAGGAAAGGTCAATGTTTTAATAGGGTTTTTCAGTTTTTTATTATCTTGTGGTAAAAACTTCCTATAAAAATATTTACCTGATCAAACCAGCTACTCAAGTATTAAGATTAGTTTTGATATATTTAAGGTAAATTATCATTGATATAAAAATCTTAGAGAAAGCTAAGATTATTCCTGAAGCTCTGTCACAAACACACAGTAAAAGAGTAAGCAACATCTTTGAAAGTTTTAAAAAAACATGACTTAAATAATGTCTACAAAAAATTCTTTACATGGTCTCTATTATTTCTTTTAAAATAAGCTTTTGATTTGAAAGGATTTCTCTGGCTTACAACAAGCATCTATAGTCAACAAAGACTTTTTTTCTTTTTGAGATTCTTGAGGTTCTCATGGTTGGGGTGTGTGTTGTTGGTGTTTTTTTTTGTGTTTACGTTTGTATTCGTTGAGGGATGTGGGTTTTATTTGTTTGTTCTTTAGTTTAGTTCTGCTGCGCAGGATTTTTTGTTTGTTTTTTATTTGTTATCGATTTTTTTTTGTCTATTATTTAATCACAGATAGATAAGACAATCAAAGTAGAGAGAAGAAAGACAGGCAGAGACAAGGACAAAGATTACTGGTCATTTACAATTGCTTTTAAGTATATGATGGTTTGAGAAGTGGGCTGTATGCGGTGTAAAACATTAAGGGTTACATAATGCATAATGTGATCACTGAAATAAATGAGTAAAAAACGAATGTAGCCATATCCACTTTATTTAAACTGTGTGAATAATTTGGCACTTATAGGGGAGAGAACAGCTTCACAGTGAATTCATAATCATCTGCTGCAACAAGAGCAAATTAAAAATAAGTTCACATTTTTTTTACATTATTATTATTATTATTATTAAATAATAATAATAATAATAATAATATGTTATTATTATATGTATGATTATTATCATTATTATATTAATTCTAGCCACTTTCTCAATTTTCAGTAATACATGCTACACATGCAGACGTTATTCACTAAACGTGTTTAAAATTAAAAGCAAGTTAAAATCTGTAGGCCAAATGCAAGAGGTGAAATTAATTGGGTTTTGTTGGTATTTTTTGACGTCTCTTATTATGAAAAAGTTCTTTAGATTTCGTTTGTTTTCACCTTTTCTCCTCTAAAGAATGGCATAACTAAAACTCAACCTTCTATTTACTAAGTTCTTTTAATGCTGATTTCAAGATTGATGGAAGTTTCAAATATGAAACGCCAAACCAATATGCTTTCTTGTACAAACTAAAGTATGTCTAACACAGCTACGTTTATAGCTAAAACCTCGATCACAATATAAACATGTATAAGGCGTCCTGCCCAGATGAACGCTATTCCAATGGTCATTGAAATCTCTCTTGCAAGAAAAAGATTTTGCGCATTCTTTGCACTCCCAACGAAAAGTCCTGTTGAACCCTTGTTTATCAGGAGCAAAAACTGTGGAAAGGCAAAAAAAATATGCCTTGTAAGATTTCCCTCACACAGATTTTTAGTGCAGGTAAGCATCAGCAGTTTTTACATCCATTCCGTAGGCTGGAAAAATTCAATTTACAAATGTCACTCTCTAACATGAATGGTGTACTTTTAATTGAGATTTTTTTTCTTTGTTCTTTTTTTTTCGTTGATCGATCTGGTAGCTTGGTATTATCACACTGATCATAATTAATTGTATAGTAAAATAATAGGTCATATCAAGTTTCAATTTAAAGAAAAATACAATGAGTATTTCAGTGCAATAAACCAATAATTATTTTGTTTTTGATAATTTTTATATTAGAGTAGGGTTAGGGTGAGAACAGCCAAGTTGATATGGCTTGATCACAGTTGATTTTTTTTTATGGAGAATGTGTGTATCAAGAATTTGATTGCTTATTATTGTTAGCCAAGAAATGATTTAGTGTATGATCGTCATGGAGAATATTTTCGTTATGTTTACCGTAAGATTATCCCCCAAAGATTTGACAGAAGAGCCCTCGCTGTGTAATGAAAATGCTGAGATAAGACACATACATGGGTGTGCTTGGTACACCTAAACCCTACTATGAAGCTGTGACATGATATTGTGTAGATGTTTCAAAGAAGATGTTTGGTTTTTCTACAAACTGAATTTACATGCTTTTTTTTTTTTGTTTGTTTTAAAACTATTATTCTTGAAAGAGTGTGGCTAAAGACTAAAAGATCTAAGGTCTGGTCCATCTTGGTCCACATATTCCAACGCTTCTTACATAAGATCATGTCGGTATGTTATATAGAATTTGGGATTCATGAACAAGATTTATGTGAATTTGTCATGTTTGAAAAAAAAAATGAAAGAAGACTTAAAAGTGCTTTGTAATGGGAAATCCTATTAAAAAAAAAAAAAATTCACCTCAAAATGTTTCCAATGACAATGAGTCAAAACCAAAACTAAAAAAAGGAATGGTAACTTTCATCAGAAAGTTTTGGTGTTGTATTTTCTTTGTTTTTTTGTTTTGTTTCGGGGAGGGATCTTTTTTATTTCTTTTTTTTTTTCTTCTTTAATACCTCAGTATTAGTGTACTGAATACATAAATCTAACCAGAGAGACCAGAGAGAGGAGGTACTGAAAGTTGAGTATTAATTTAAATCTCATCTGTCTCAAACAAAGCTGAAAAAAGACCCAACAACATACATCTTCAAAAATTTTGAAAAAAAAATAACATGCACATTGACTGATGTATATATAGATCCTATATCATGACTTGCACACACACTTTTTGTTCCTGTATCATCCTTTAAAAAGGTGATACAGGAACAAATACATGTAGTGTGTGTGCAGTCATTGGTATGATGATTAGTCTTCGACTCTGAGTTGATTTTTTTTCAAAGAAATGTCCACTCTTCGGGATTTGTTGTTTAACGTTCACAATACATTTGTATGATTAAATAACTTCTGCAAAACATAACAAATCTGTCACATTTTTCAAAATGTGTCATAAATAAATTATTCGCTGTTCTCTTTTGAAACAAAAAAAGAGAATAAGTAAAGCATTCAAAACCTCACAACTTTTCACTCAAAACAATGAATGCGAAAGAGCCATGTGTCGTTTCAGGCTTGAATTGTGTGGAAAACTCTTTCCACAGTGAAAACAGCAGTACAATCTTAGATTAAGATGCTTGAAATTTACATGATCACGGAGATGATGGTTGTCTTGAAACGATTTCCCACAAAACTTGCATATCTTGAATCCCTTGAATGAAACTTTTATTTTATCTGGAATGAAGACAAAATAATCAATGATCTTGTTTGGTTTGTCTCCATTTTTTTTTTCTCTCTTAATATAATTTAATATTCTTGAACAGATAAAGCCTTCGATTGTAAGCAGGAGCAATAAAAAAAAGTAGCATTTGATTCTACAAAAAATTTATGGTAAACTCTAGTCACAAAGCATTCAGAATCCAGAAAATAATGTACTGTAAGTGTAACAAACTCTGTCAATTCAGGAATTTCACAAAATCTGAACTGAATGAAAATCAAATTCAAAATTTACTAGATTTGGAACAAATGTGGTAACACAAAAAATTAATACAAGACACTTCAAGAGCAAACGAAGATCATGTGCCAAAAAAATCTGTAACACTTCAGTTACTGTTAACTTGTACTTTCAAAAAAAAAAATATACAAAAGTTTGAATTTCCCCCAAAGATTTAATTGCATCAATATGTCAATATATCAACACTTCACAAAGATGTTTTTAATAGATATTCGAATTATTGGGAAAGCATACAGAGTGCAAGAAATATTCCTTTGCACTTTTCTGATTGGCTCCATGGCCGAAGATGCTGTAAAATTATGAAAATAGATGTTGAAAAGATTCTAAAGGCCTTACAACTTGATCAAACACTAATATGCAATGTGTGGAGAGTGTAAATAGAAAAGGCAGATAGATTATGAGGAGAAATAAAAGTTCATCGAGCGAAAGCTTTACATCGCAACAAATTAGATAACAAAATTTTGGCTACAAGTAGAACTAAAATTGAACAATAGAAAAGTTGTCGGATTCAGAGATCACATTTTTGTAGAATATATTTATACACCTGGATATAGATTTTTTTTTTTAAACAAAACATGATATGCACGGTGGTTAGCAAAAAATTCCAAAAAGCCAGGATACCTAGAAAAAAGTGTTGGTATTCTTTCTTATATTAACTTATAATCAGAAGTATTGGGTAACATATGTAGTATTAGGCTGTATTTGTTTTCCTCTGTTGCATACTTTATGTATTTTGACAATTGTCTGCACTTTGAATTGAATTTGAGGGCATTTTTAGTGCTTTGGAACAGATAATTTTATCAGAGCCAATGCTCTTATTTCATGTGTTAGCAAGAATTAAAAGCGTGTTTTGTATAAATCTTTGTGAAAAACTCATTTTGAACATAAAAATCAAGATAAATTGGTGATAAATTCAAAGTTTATTTTTTAAACATTTCAAATTTTAAATTTTAGCTATCTTTGAGTTTGATTAAAAAATCTAGATCAAACACAGTACATGCACGATAAATTTGAGGACGAAACAATTACAAAAAAAGTCTAAACCATTTGAACAATATGAGTTCTCCAACAAAATTTAAATTAACATAGCTGTCATGTCACTGAGGACATAGCCAAAAAATAAACGAAATAATTATACTAAGTAAAAAATATACTCAACAAAATAGGAAATGTGCATACTTTAAACTCAATTAATAATCTTTACGAGAGTACACAGCCTTGGCAACAGTATTCACCAAATCATTCCATTTAATTTAATAAAAACAAAATATCTATACTATGTTTATGCTTGTTTGCAAAATACAAAATTGAATCAACAGTAACATTACTGATTATTATTATTACAGTCAATCATAAATGAAAAGCAAAAAAAAGTTGATCAACATTGGCTTTATTTCCATTCCAATCATGGACACGAGTAAACTTGTAATATAGTTATCGCTATGGTTTACTTTAAAGAGCAGCATTTTGATGTTCACCATAATAGTATTACAAAAGCTGTTATTTAACTTAATAGTTCAATCATGTTCTACAACCCATCAAAATCAGTGACAATAATGTGCACATGATATTTCCAATATGGAACATGGTTATTGATGAGAAACACATCATATTAAAGAAATTATTTTTGTTTAAACGTTTTGGTATTACATATTCCATTTCCCTAACAAAATCGGTATTGTGAGGTATATTTCCCAGTTTGCTAAGGTTGTAATTTTCAGCTTATATTTTGGCCTATGACTTATGAGCCAGGTTTCATAGATAATGTCTGCATTCTCAGTGTCATTGATGTGACTAATGATCAATGTATTCATTTAAATTTTTCCTTTAGTACCAACTCCTAAACAATTGCCACTTAGAAACTTAGAAAGATATTGCATTGTCTTATCTCCTTGACTAATAAAATTTTATTTATATAAGTTTCTCTTCTCTAGTTAAATCATAATAACGTATTTTTCTCCAATCTAAATGGTATACATAATTTGGAATGGCGCACACAGTTTTTCTTATATGCGAAGCGCTTTCCACAATTGTCACACGAGTAAAGCATGAGCCCTAAGTGTATTGCATTTCTGTGCTCTTCAAGCTGTTGGCGACGATGACACACGAGTCCACAAATGCCGCAAGCATAACGGGTACGTTTCCCTGAAATTGGAAAAGGCAATTGCAAGCCAAAATTTTCTTTTATAACTTTATGAATTTTTTTTTCAATCCTCAAGGCAAATTCACTAAATTTTTTTTTATTTTAAAAAATAAAGATTGTAATTGTGTGTGGTCATCTAGGAAAATCAGTCACACGTTGAGTTGGACTAATTGAAGGTCTATTGGTCTAAGACTACCGGGTATTCTAAAGTGAGAAAAACAAGTTTTGATTTAAACTGATTCAAACTCATTTTGCTGACAAAAACTTGAAATAATAAACTTATGACTATGTTATATGTATAAGCTAAGATTTTATAACATGCTACTATGGGCCATCACGATAGCAAGGTTCATTTCTGTAGGCACACACATATTTTACAATAGTGGATACTTTTCTTTCTTTATTTTTATTTTCCTACACATCTCTCACTTCTGAAGAAAACGTTTTCAGTAACTGTTGGACTCAGTATATATACACTGAGGTGAAAATAGCTCTGTAATAATTATTTTTTTAAGTAAATGATTTTTTTTTCATTATGTTAAGAGTGCCTCTTTCCTCTTTATTATCCTTAAAATAATAAGTTTTTTGTTCCTTAGTCACACATTAATTTAAGCTGAATATATATGATATAACTGAATTTTTTTTTTTGAATTAACTTTATTTGGTTATGAGTTTCTTTTCGGATAGCCAATTTTTGGAATGAAACGATAGTTGCATTTCTGAGGAGTTAAAGATGCTTATTTTAATACTTTGAGGTGGCAATTTATATGACAAGTGTGTTATTAGTAGTACTGTTAAAGTGTTTCACTATATTATAGATTTGTAATGTACATTTAATTCATTGGAAACAAAGTACATGTATAAGTCTCGAGGAATTAAAAACAGAGATGACAAATTTCGATAAAAGCTTGATAGCAATTATGTTTCACACATGCAGTTTCGATCGTTTTGTTATTGATTAATATAAGAAAAGGCTTTGTTCATACACAACAGGCAATATTTAACCCTGAATGTGAACACATGACCACAATGAGTTCAGAATTTATTTTTCCATGAATCAAGACAGGCTGATCTGTGTCTGTTACAGCTCCGTTTATAAGCAAATCTTTTACCACAAACACAAGAAAACGGTAACAAATGAAAATGTACACTATTTTTATGTTCTTGGAGGTAAGTTTTGTCACGGCATTGTTTCCCACATAAGTCACAGCTGTATCTTGTCCTCTTATGCTCTGCCAACAAAACAAAAGCAAATCAAAATTGTAGATAACCTTCAGGTTCCAGTCTTACTCATCAACTTCTTTCCTGTCGTAATATTTGAGTACTAAAAAAAAATGATATAGTTATTGCATTGTCACATTTACATATTTCATTGAAGTTGTTTTTTTTAAGTAATTATATGTTGTTTCTTTTTTTTAGCTATTCTTTAAGTCAAAATTTTAACCCTTTCACACTCTAAAATTTATTTGAATAAAGATTTTTTTTACTTTACACTGATAACTGTCTTCCTAAAAGGTATCAGCACTCCTTTTTTTCTTTTAAAGGAAAATATACCAGTAGATGCCAATCAGCTCTAAAAATGTGCCCTCTCTACCAGGGTACTTTAATTCTTTGAACCTTTCATTCTAAACAAATTAACTTTGATGCAACAAACTTCAACACACAATGCTTAGACCCAGATGAAAATACAGTAGATAGAAAATTTTAAGGACAAATATTTCAAAAATAAGAATTGTACTAAGCTTCTGCACCATTCGAAAAAAAAAAGTTTTACAGAATTGGAAATTTATGGTAGATCTACAGAGCACATTGCTAATGAAAAAGCAGGATACACAAAGAAAAATACATAATTGTGATACAGTCAATCAGGGAAACCCCTCATCATTCTTAGGAAATGCTAAAAAAAAGTTCAGTGGTTCCCGCTCAATTTGTTTTGAATGCTTTCAATTTGAATGATTTCCACATGTACATTATATTTTGGTTATCTGTATGCTCAGTGTCAGAATATTAATAGAAAGGATGAAAATTGGTCCAATTTAATCATTTATAATATAAGGACTGACTTGTTCGAATGATATAAATTAACGCTCAGTAAGATTTTTTTTTTGTCTATCGCTCTCCTTCCCTGACAATTGATTTTATGAAAAAAGTTCATATTTGCATTGGATTGGGAGAAAAAAGTAAATTTACAAAGAACTAATTTCAGCCAAATCACAAATATGAAATATTTTTTTCCAATCTGAATGGTTTGCATAATTTGGAATGGCGCACACAGTTCTTCTTGTATGCAAATCGCTTTCCACAATTATCGCAGGAGTAAAGCATTAGCCCTAAGTGTATTGCATTTATGTGCTCCTGAAGCTGGTGGCGATGATGACACATGAGTCCACAAATTTCACAAGCAAAACGGGTTGGCCTCCCTGAAAATGGACAAAGGCAATCGCTAGCCAAAAAGTTTTGTATTTAATTTCATAAATAACATCTGTATCAATTTTAATTCCTTTTTTAATTATAAAAGAGTGTTTGTTGAAAATGGCAATAAATATTGGTCTAAAATAGCCACATGTCGAGATGGACCAATCTGAGAGCAGGATATGTTCTATATTCAGAGTAAGGTTGACTTTAACATGGTACCATTTTGATCACAACATAGCCGTTACTGTGCTGATGTGCCGTAAAACAAACCATTATGATCATCTGAAAATGATCTGATTACATTGAGTCTAATTTACACAGACTATCACACATCAATAATCATAGAAAATTGATCAGTTGGCTATTTAGACATCATTTAATTAATAATTAATCCATTTTCTAACCACTCTAAGTGAGGAGCAGTTAGACTAAAAAAACTAAAATTCTTCAATCTTCTCTCACTTTGGTGGATTCACTCAAAGAATGTCACGATTCCATTGCATAACCTTTTTTTCCGATATTGACATGTCTCTAGCATAACACCTTTTATCTATTCTCTAAATCTAAATTAATTTTAGTCCATTCACCTTCTTCATCACATTCCGTAAACTGTATTAAATCAAAAGGTATCAGAAGAAAAGCGGGACAGCTCAATAAGTTGCCTTCTTAATGTTTTTACTAGTGATAACTTTATTGATTAATTGTTTGTTTTTTTAGATACAATGTTGGTAGGAAAGCACGGTAAGGGGCAGTGTTTCACAAAATGGACTATTATTAAAATAACAAATTGATGACTTCACAAAACCATTAAGTATTCTAAATATGGTAAATGTATTCCATATGCACTTAATATGCATGCAACCAGAAGTGACACTGTTGGTAGAGATGTATAATGTAAACATAGACATAAAAGAAAAACGTTTTTCAAGGGTTACTCAATTCATTATTATACTTTCACTACAAATTACTTTAGACAATTCAGTATTGTTAAAAAAAGATGCATGTCAATTGGATATTCTTTACAATTAACTGTTTGCTGTATAAAGCTGCTTTTCAAATTCATCACCTAGTACTATTCTTTATTAACAACAGGTGGATACATTTAATTTTGTTTGAGCATGAGTGTGACAAGATTTTCTATTAAATGGTCTTGCACATGATCAGAATGTGAGAAATCCCAATTAATTTTTTTACTCTGACAATTGCACATTACACGCTCTAGAAAGCCTATAGTGTCTTTGGATGCTTTGGATATAGGCAAAACCCTTTCCACATGTAGAGCATACATATGGTCTCAGCCCATAATGTCGAGTATTCATGTGTCCCTGAAAGTCTTTTTTGCCAGAAAATCCTTTCATACAAGTGGAGCAGTAAAACGGAAGAGCAACTTGTCTGTTATTGCCTTCACCAAAAACTGAAGAATAAGAATCAGACACTGCAAAAGAGTAGAACATTCTGAGTTTATATCTTCATTTTCATAATGGATATGGCAATGTTATCAATATTTTTATAGAAAAACAAGAAATGCTGAAAAACAATTTATTTCTGATAATAATACTTAAGGATGCTCTAAGCATAACTGTCACTAGAAGAACCATGCATTGTGGTATAATGGCGCTTCAAATCATGTTTATAAGTAAAAGAACGATTGCAAATAGAACAGAAATGGCGCTTTATTGTGCCTTTGTCTCCACAGACATTTTCATGACGTCTAAGTGTAGAGCGATGCATAAATGTGAGAAAGCATTTGCTGCATTGAAACGGTTTCTGGCGCAAGTGACCATTTAAGTGCTCAACTAAGAGAATCTCAGAGTCAAAATGCTTGTCACAAAGGTTACACAAACAAGTAGCAGTGTTTCCCTTTAGATCAGGAATAGCTGAAGCATTGTGCAATCCTGGCTTGCTATTATCTGATTTCTGTAAGAGACCAACAACAGCTCCCTCTGAGGATGGAAAAAAGGTATGTCTAATAACTTTCCCCTGTCTCTTTTAATGCTTTGTAACAAAGAATTCAGTTTTCTAAAGACACTATATGTGCTCTCACATATTTGATGTCATACTAGGTTTGACCCATTTATGATTTAAGTGTTGACCACAATTAATAGCATAAAAATGCCTGTGATTTGAATCAAAAGCAGGCAGTAATTTTGTTTTTGTTTTGCTTTGTTGGGTTTGTTTGTCAATTGTTTGTTTTTTATGTTCATTTATGCGGCTTTTGTACGGGTCAAAAATATAAGAATGATATTTCACATAGAGCTTTCATTTAAGTCACATCTGAAATTACTTAAGGTACTTCCAATACTAATAATTTAATATACCTTACAAACTTAAAATTCAATTTTTGACAAAATAATTTCCAAGTTTTCAATTTTTCTAAAAATCTAAGATCAAACTTAGCAGAGCTTCTTATCTATAAACATCAATTTACAAGTAAAGCATAATTCTTTTTTAAATTATAGTGCAAGCTGAAAAACCTACTAATTTGAAAGATGTAATTCAAAGCATAACCAATACAGAGTACATGTGCTTGAAAAAAATTCAAAATTACATGAAATAAGCATCACTTCCATTACTTTTCAACACTTGAAACTTGAGACTTCAAATAAACAAATGTAATATGGATTTGCAGTGCACAAAGAGACATAATTCATTAATTAAATTACAAGCTTAGAATTAAATGTCCTCAAAATGTTAATCACCTAAAAATAAGATAGGATAAACTTTTATTCATTCAGAAAGGAAAAAACAGAAGGCAAATGATATTGCTATACTTAAAATAAGTCTATATAATTATTGTTAATATTTTCATGTGTAAAGAATGCACAGCACCATTAAAATTAGCCATTTTTTTCGGGGGTTAAAATATTTCTAAAGCACCAATTCATTAAGATATAGGCTATATATGTGCCTTGCCTGTTGCCTGTAGCTGTGTAAAGAAGTGAAAATAGTTTTATTTTGAGTCCAAGCTGTAATGTTCTGGAGTAGTGTTATTGAAAGTCACTCAAAAGAGACTAAAGCTACCATCAAAACATTGATTGGGCCAAATTATTGGAAGTTGCAATGACTTTAGGACACAATAACCCCATCTCTTTGCAGCAGCCGTTCCATACTTTTTAACAAACGCCCTTTGACAACAATACTTGTACACACAAAAAAGACCCAAGAGATCAATAAAGTAGAACAAGCACCTATGCACGACAGGGAACTTCAATCGGTTGATCTTTACTACACTAAAGAATTAAAAATCAGTAGCACTTACAGATTTGAAGTAGGAAGAACAGCAAGATACACTCAGGATACAGCATGTTGATTTATAGTTTGTTTGGGTTTTCATTTGGTTGCTTAGTTGTTTTTTCATAATTTGTTGTAATTACTAGCAAATTACCATCTATGAGTTTTATAATATAAATAGCATACTCTTTCTTTTAAAAATGTAAAAAAAAAAATCACATAAATCTCTCTTTAAAATGAATGTTTCATTTTAAATCCATAGTTTCAAAATTACAAGAACATGTTGGCTGCCAAAGTTCAAAATTGTTCTTGTGGTGCACTCTATTCTAGGGAACGTTCTTAAATATTTTCAAGATTAGATAAAACTAAGTAGCCACAACATTCAAGCCTAAGTATGACAATAGACCATTTGAATGTTACTAGTGATGGCATTTTCTCATATCAAAATATACATTGACTGAACTGCACTAAGAGCTATCTGCATTTTTCATCAGGAGAGACATAAGATAATTACATTGCATTTAAAAAGGCAGGCATACAAGCCTTATTCTGGATTTTGACCATCACTATTTTCTTTCTCAGTGTGCAGTAGATCATTTATGGTATTCACATTTTAGATGGCAATATGAAGTTCCAATATATGAATACTGAACATGTTATTTCTTCAAAATTCTCTGAACTGAAGTTTTTCTTATATCCTTATATAAATATTCTTTTACAGTAGTATGAGGATTTAATTATAAAATAAAAACAAAACAAGACCAAGCACTCCTTAAGAATGTATGTGTTCAATTAAATATGAATTCCAATTTCTTACTGTTACACAAATCTGTAGCTGTTAAAACCTTTAAGACTTTGCTTTTTATGTATTTTTTAACATACAAAATTTCCATTAGCGAATCACTTTGCTTCTTCATTCGGATACAAATTACACAAGAAGGTAAAGAAAAGAAAATCTAATCAACATTTGAAAAAAAGATTTTTTTTTAATTTGATAAGATCCAAAACAACTTCACCAGAGTTTACAACTATAACTTAGCATAAAGTCAGGGTATTCAATTCTTTTGCAGGAAATCAGCTTCTATTTTCCTACAAGTTCTCTTGTGTCTGGATAGATTACTACCATAGGCAAAGGCAGTGCCACAACCTGTACAATGAAATGACTTTTGCTTCAGATGAGTATTTATGTGCCCATCAAAGTGATTCTTGTACAGAAATGTTCTTTTACAAAACGGACACACAAAGGATGGCTTGTATAACTTTGCTTGCAGGATTAAGGATTTTTGTCCACTCCAATTCCATGGAGTTGCTGCGAATAGAAAAAACCCTTGTCATCGCTAGTGTGCAACCAGTGGACATACATAAAAAATCTATGCAGTCCCCAAACCTAATTTTATTATTTTCCCAGTCCACTCTGCACCCATCTATCTTGGAACAGGAAACTCACTTTTTGATATAAATAACAGAACATATAAATTATGTGGTCAAAGTAATTTTTTTTTAGATACTGAGTTTACTATTTCTTCAGCAATGAACGAATGAAATAATGTACCAAATATTCATTCAAAGTTAATGTATCCTTTTAAAAAAAATGCTAAAAAAGAATTTTAAAGGGTGTGAGAGACGCAACAGAGCATGTAAGTCGACTAAATTTCAGTGGGGAAAAGTTTAAGAAATTATTTGCCAGAAATAAAGGAACTAAAGCAAAAGTCGCTTATAAATTTGATAGAAAATGAATGTAGAAAACTAATTTAAGATGTTCAAAAATAATAAATGCTCTGTAGGGCAGGCAAATAAAAATTGGCTGAGGGGTCAAATTGGGCTCTACTACTAAAGATACCATTAATGCCAGCTTTATTTAGCGTTCAAAATGATTGTCACTGCCTTCCTTGACCAAAAAGGCTTTATCCTACCTTGAAACTTGTAGTAAAAAAAAGTATGTCAAACTCAGCAATGTATACCAAATGATAAATGCTTGTATCTGTCTACACAATTCAAATTCTCAACAAGGATGAGGTGAAAAGTGAGATTATTAATGGTCCCATTCACAAGTTCATAAAGGCCCAAAAATCTCTAATAACAAAAAAATTATAATAATCACATGGCTTTTTATTTACGTTTCTTTGTAACAAATTTTAATCCTATGCAACACTTGACTTAAGGATAGAATGGTGACTCAACTGTTGGCTGAGCCTGTCATCTACTGCTGTAATTTACATAATTATATGATTTGTATATATTGCAAACACGTCAACACAAATAATGAAAATCATAGATTTGAACAGTTTCGATCTCAAATCCCAAATGGAATTGAATAAATTGAAAATAATCATTAATCAATTTATTCTATAACTAGTCTTGTAAAAAAAAAAAACAATGACTGGCTCTGTTAATTTTGCAGACAAAGTTAAGATCTCATTATACAGACCTAGGTACCTGAAATAAGATATTAATGATAACCATGTAAAATTGTCAAATTGACAAATAAAGTCCAGTGTAAAGGACAGGCTGAAGACATTTGGGCAGCATATTTTCTTTTCATTGGTTATTTTAGGGTACTGAAACTCTTATTTGAAAGGGGTAAACGTTGCAAAGAAGTAGTTATCTAAAATTGCATAGGATAACTTAAAATATCAAGAATGTAAGGCACAGATTGTGCTCAAGTAACATAACGTTTTTTTTAGCTGAAGCATGAAAACTTTACAAAAATTGAATTTCCGAACAGTCACATTCTCTATTTCTTTGCTCCATACAAGGCAAATTGATTGAAAGTCGCAAGTCTATAGCACAAAAATGTGCAAGGCATATAGTATTATAATGTCATTTTGATCCCTCTGTATTAAGTACAATACCATCTTCTTTTCCATGTAACATTTGTGTTATTGTTTAAAACATTTTGAAAAAAAAACAAATCAATACATTTTATTTTTATTCCCGTCATGATTCACCAGCACATTTGTACAGGTGGTATAATCCATCTCAGGCTACAACATAATAATATGTATGCAAAACCCTTGGCCAAAGTCACGCTAACTGTATTCACTAATATAGATGAATCATAAACTGTTTTAAATAGAAATAAGGTCTAACAAAGGTCCGAAACTTTAAAGTCTAAATTAATTAGACAATGAAATAAAAGGCTAATAATGACAAAACATGTATACATAATAATCTAATACACTGTATGTCAAATGTATTCAGTACCCTTGGAAGATATGATTAAAAAAAATAATGATAATGTGACAATCAAAACTGGGTGTAATAAGTTTACAATCAGTTGAACTCATTTAAAACCAAAACAGGAGGGGAGGAAATGTGGAGGAAACGTGGGTATAGATGTTTCATTTAGTGTTATTAAAATTTTAATGAAATGAAACAGCATTATTATTTTATGCTTCTTTTCCCTTTCCTGTTCTTTTTTTTATTTTAATAAGTAAAACTGTTAAGCATAGATATCTTCCTTTAGAAAGCATAACCTAAGAGGACTGGAGCTGTGCCGTTTCAAATCCACATAATTTTTTCCTTAGTACAGAGTGGATGGAAGTAGAAATGAGACATAGCGATAACAAAAGTTCAGAAATGTTCAAGCTAACATCTTGTCAGCAAAGTCAGCCGCAATCTGCCTCAAGTAATTATTAACAACTATGGTCAATAATGTTTCCATGTTATTTCTATTGAAATTTCGCAACTGCCAGGTTTGGCTTTGATATTATTATTAATGAATTTTGTTACCTTTCTAAGCATGAAAGTGTCTCTAATTTAAGACCCTGTAGATGGATTTGGCTTGCAGGAAAATTATTAAAATGTAAAACTAGAACGCACATTTTCCCATAAAAATCTTCATTGGGTATTCAGAACAATGTGTATATCAACAGGTACATTTTGTTTTTTAAAGAAGCATGATAACTTGAAGTAAAATAGGCAAGTCTTCAAGGCTATAGAAATATTTTGTTGTGGAATCGAAAATGACTTATGTGACATTGTTAACGCGTACACTATTATGGGTCAGCTGTTTGCGGCAATGGGCTTAGATTCTAGAAAATTTTAAAATTTTAAGTTTACTTAGGCGTAGAAGAGAGGGGGTGAGTAATGTGTATGTGAGTTAGATTTTATATTGTTCTTGAATTATGTGGTGGGCCTAGAGATTTTTAGATCTGTGTCTTGTACATGTAAATGAAGAATGCAATAGATTAATGATTGATAGTTGATGAGAGAAAGGAGTGTTTATACTCCTGATTGTATTGTAACATCTTGCCACATTGAAATCTGTTATTTTGCTGTTGTTTAGATACATTATAGGTCTAGATATATTGTCAAGTATTGATTTAGATCCAGATAGTCTTGAGTTGTATTTTAACCCTCAGACCGGGTTGCTATTGATAAAGCTATATTATTACGTTTCTACAAAGGATTTCTAGTATTCATTATTTTCTTAATGTTTACATGATTATGATTAATTAACTTGACATTGCAGATGATCTATACCTTGAGCACCAATCAAAGCCAATTTTTCACAGTGAAATGTGTTCTCTTTTTCACAATATATAATAAAATATATCTTATAAATATATACAACTATGTTTTACTCATACTCCAATTCTTCTCCACATTACCACATCATGCCAAGCTATTAAGAAAAAATATAAATAACATTTCCTTTCAGTATGTTTGTTCCAAAATATTTTTTTTTAACTGTCTTTGACATTTCCTTGACAAGAAATCATTTAAGATATTTTAGAAGTTATCAAATTTACATGAGCTCACAAGACAAGGATTAAAAGTATGTTTTAAGAGCTAAATGGTTTGCTACTGTAACATAAAAAAGGCTGTGTGCTTTGGATGGGATAGTTTAAGAAAAAAATGTAATACCTGAAGGCTTAGTGCATTTTATGATGATTTATTCAGCAATGTGTCTGAGGCTGCTCAAATTTTGAAAATTCAAAGCTAGAAGTTTTATAAGGGCTTTCATTTGCTGTATTATTGAAAGAAGGAAACATATGAAAGGAGCACATTTTGTTCTAAGTTTCCTTGATGATAATTATATTTAAAGTTATGTTTTATGAAATATTAATAATTAAAAAAAAGAAGCAGGGTTTACTTTTTATTTATAGTATTAATTAAAATTATAATGTCTTTACTGTTGTTGCTTGTTTGATTTTTACCTACAACATAGTTGTTAATTTTATTGAAATAAAGAATTGCAAGGAGTGCAGTATATATAACAAAGAGAATATTTTAAAACTAATGCAGGAACCTCAATAATTGTACTCAAATAAAAAATTCTGACAGATATGTTAGAAGTCTAGTTAACATCCAATATTCAAAATTATAATATATCTTCATTGAATGTAGTGAGAATGCCCCACATTAATTGTAAAAAATTGTCACACCTACTTGAAAGGAAAAATGAAAGACAAAGCCAGTTTTGATTCCATAGCTTTAAAAAAGGTAGTAAGAAAGCAAGACTCATTTCAGTTCAGAGAATTTGACATTCAGAAAGGAAAAAAAATCTGTAAATCTTATGTCAATCTAAGAATAAATTTTAAAGTAATGCATCAATTTCATAGACGTTTGAGCATGGACTTCTTGAAACTTTTTTTTGGCATTTCTTATGCATTTGGTAAAGTCATGTTCGATTTTAAGGGAAAAACCTGTAGAAACCAGGAGTTTTTTAATACCTTTTCTTTTTCCTGAACTCCTTTATCCTCCAAAGTGTCAAGTATTTCAGAGCTTATATCCATCATCTGTAAGTACTGCCCCTCAACTTCCTCCTCACCCTAAGTCCCTTCTCCACCTGATATTCTCTTTCTAATCTCTCTTCTCACCCTGCTCTTTTCCCTCTAATCACTACCTTCACTTGCCCTGAAAAAAATCCTCTTTTTCAGCTTTTTTTTTTTCAACCCATAATCTCTTCCCCCCTCCCCCTGTACGATAGATGTTTTTGCATTTTTTTAAATATTTTGTGCTTTATTATTAATTATTTAATTTCTCTGACAGGACCAATATTCACTTCAATTGATGGGCTCAGTTGTGTTTGGGGTAGACAAGATCATTTTTTTAGGACAAAACTCGGAATGTGGGATGAAATAATAAAAATACAAAGAGAGAGGGGGGAGAGGGGGGGACACTTTGACTTATTGAAACTTGAACTAATTCAGTCTTGCTTTTGTACTGCCTACTTAAATAACTTGAAAAGTGCACCTACCTGATGAATCCCCTGCAGTGCCATCTCCAGGTATTCCTGTACCACCTTGATAAAGGTCCCCTTGAGAGCCAGCACTTAAGTGACTATAATCTGCCCCAACTTCTGAACCATCTCCATAATACTCATAATGCATACCACCATAACCATCTCCTGCTCCCTGAGAGATATCATCTGAAAAATTATAAATAAAAAGGCAGTTTTGTTAAATGATATTTATATTTATGTTGGAAAGGCGGAATGGAGAGAAAATAGAAGCTTTAACAATAGTTTCTCTTTCCGGGGTGAATGATACAAATGATTTAATCCAACAAATTTTTTAGTTTTCTTTTTCTTAAAATAAAAGTGACTTTTGGAGTTTATCTTTTGATCAAAAGTACTAAATATAAATTCTGAACAGCGTACTTTTTTTAAAAATATATATATGTATATGCCTCAATATAGAAGTATGCAAGAATTTTCTGCACAAAATGTACTAACGACTATAGATGTTTCATAGCTGAAAATCAAAGTAACTTTTTTTTTGCCTAAGATAATTGAAGTATTACTTGAAATATATTGTTAACATTTCCCTTATCATGAAAAGAAACCGAAACATACTTACATCCTTCAGAATCTTCCTTCCCATCATACTCTTGTTTAACATTTATAATACTGAGATCTTCATCCAATTGAGGTTTGATGTCTCTGTCTTCTTTCGGATGAGAACTGGAAGATTCACTGAAGGATTGGGGAAAGACTGGTAGGTGGCTCATATTTGTATCCGTGGAGGGAAAATGTGTTGGCTTTGATAAGTTGTTTTCAGAGTGTAAGGACTCAGACTGTACATGAGAATTATTTGAATTTTGTCCTAACGAGTCATCTGTTTTGCTTAGTTTTGAAAATTGTCTCTGACCGGATGAAAATCCTTGACTGTGACTGTGAGAACGTTTTGATGGACGTGATTTTTTATGTTGATGTTGCTGGTGATGTGGTAATGTGCCAATGTTTTCACTTTCTGGCTCATCCATGATGACAATTTCATCTTCTTCTGTACCAGTAACAATTTCTCCATCAGTATTAGACTTCGGGACTTTTTCCACTTGCTTGGGTTTTTCAGCTGGCTGAGCATGAAAACTGTTGCTAATGAATGTAACAGAATTTTCATCCGTCTTGCACACTTTTTCATTAAGAACATAATCTATTTTCTTACCAGTATCTACGTTTATATAAATGTGTCCTATGACTTCAACACCATTATTAAATTCTACATAACCATTACACAGAGACTGAAGGAACTTTGCTAGAGATGATATGAATTTGGAAGATGAATCAAAATCCATAGCTTTGATGATGTGTTCTGAAAATAAACAAAAAGGGGAAAATAATTGAACAGGACAAACAGTTTCTTTAATAGGAACTTTGTAGAAGCTGTTCATTATATGCTTCTTGATTAACTCGGCTTGAAGGTGACGTCATAGTATTATGTATATATATATATATATATAAATATAATTTATAATAATATTTTTTTATCAAAATGATGTAGGTATCTATTAATTGCTATCCTGCTTATGTGACTGTAAAGGTTACAGGAGACAATTTTATTTGTGCAACACGGGAGAGAAAAATGTGTTGTCAAGTTTCGTGTTTAGAACTAGTGCTGCTTCTAAAGTTGATGGCTCTTTCATAAGAATAAAACTCAATTAGAGGCACTAAGTGTGTAGGAAGCTTATTTCTAACACAAAAATAAAGACTTTCAGAACTAGATCATCAAAATAGTTATCCATATATAGCTTACGATTTGTTCAGTGATATATGTCTTCTTCTCATGGATATATACTAGGGCTTTTGTCCCTCGTTCTTTTTTAGCTTAAAAGAAAGTTTCCCCATTAAGTTATTCATCTTTGTTCTTATCATAAACAGTATGCTACTGCTACTGCTACTACTACCACTACTACTGCTGCTGCTGCTGTTGCTGCTACTGCTAGTACTTACTAATATAGAAAGGTAATTGGAAAAAAGAGCACAACAATTGAGAGTACACCTCCTCCTCAATTGCTAAGGATCCTAGCGGATGCGTGTGCACAAGTTATAAAATTTGTATAATAATGTTACAGGGGGAAATGTATACATACGCACAACTTAAAACTAAAGTTTGAACTTAGCAACTGAGGAACACAATGAATAAAACATTCACAACTAAAGGTTGAAAAATACATTTCACCTTAATTGGGTTCATCAGCTAGAATACAACAAAAATGGTGGTTGACTGGGTTATAAAAGCAAAAGCCAACTACAGGACAAAGGGAGGGTCTCCAGTTGGCGTTCCTGAGGCAGCTAGAGGAAATCGACTTTGCCGACGACCTTAGTGATTAGTCTTCTCACCCAAAGACAACAAGATACACAATAGAAACTATATCGTGTGTCAGAAGAAGCCAGGAAGACTCCAAATAAATGTAGGAAAAACTGAGACCATACAAATCAACAAAAGAAAGGCAGACCCACTGCAGCTGCATCAGGAAAACATCAAATCCTCTAGTCTAGAATCTAGATTCTAATTCTCTAGATCTAGATCTAGATTTTTATTGAGCGTGGTCATGAATTTTAGTCTCAAAGGGTTGTGAAATTAAATCTAGATCTAGGTCTAGATCTAGAATCTACTTCAGGAACTATAAAATTAATATAGATCTAGATTCTAGATCTAGATCTATCTAGAATTCTAGATCTAGATTCTATAATCTAGACCTAGAATCTAGATCTAGATCTAGATCTAGATGATCTAGATCTAGAATCTAGATCTAGAATGTTTACGAACATTACCTTTCAAGTTTAAAAACAAAAAACACTCATTAAAGCCAATTGGATATACATAGATATAGCGCCAGTTCTCAAAAACGATTCGGTTAATCCATAGGCCTAAGGGACTCAAGATATTCTCAGATTCAAGAATGAGCAATGAGCTTTGTGAATGTAATGGCGGCTTCGGCAAAATTTCTAAAGGTGGGCGAACACAGTTCGATTTTTTAGTATTACAAGCCTATTTTATTGTATCCGCTAACTACCATCATTTTGCTGGATCTTCAAGTCTCTTAATTGTACCAAAATAAAATCTACTTTTGATTATATATGTACATGCATTGAGTGTTGCCCAATTTTAAGCCTGTTTAAAAGAAAGCTAAACCCGTGAAGAAAATTGTTAATGTACATAGCAGTGACAGTGTGGAAAAATTGAGAGCTTGTTTGGAATGTGCGTTTAAATACATGTAAGCTTAGTCGTGTGTTGCTCCGAATTCCGAATGAGTTGCGTGAGACTGGTGCCAGCTATGTATTTAGATTTCTGTGAAGACCTTGTGTGTTTCCAAAAAAAAGAATATAGCCCTAACGATTTTCAGTAATAACAGGCCTTGGTGTAACAAGGAGCTTAACTCCATTTTAAATGAGAAATAAATTGCTTTCATTAAAAATGTTTCTGCCCAGATCAAAATGTAAACAAAAAGGTTGTTGAAAAGGTCAAAGAATGTAAGAAAGTATAAAGACACACTTCTCATAGAATAACCCCCGAGCTGAATGCAACACCATACTCGGGAACAATAATTAGTAAAAAACATCGCATGTTGGTGACACGGAAACAAAAAAAATATGCAAACAACTTTAACACTTTTTACGCTCGGTCGACACATATGACAAATCAAAGTAAATAATTGTCTGCTCTTAAGCCAGAATTCAACTCAAAGCTTGATGACAGTCTCTGTGGCTTCGGTGTGACGGAGACGAGGGTTGAACGAACATTCAATAATGGGTTGAATGGGATGAAGCGTGCTGTCCACACGGTGTCATTGGTAAAATACTGAAACTGTTTTCTTCCCAGCTGTCTCATATTTACACATATATTTTTAACGTCTCTCTTCAATCAAACATTATAACAACTATTATGAAAGAATTCTAAAATTGTGCATGTCCCTGAAAAGAAATGTCAAGGGAATGAATGACCTTCGGCTTATGGTCTTGACATATAATGTCTTTATGAAGTGCCTTGAGCGTATTGTTCAGGAAATCCAGTCGTCTTGCCGGTGTCCGTGATCAAATGCAGTTTGCTTATCGCACAAAGTGGAGTGTGGATGATGCAATGTGTATCTTGATAACATTATATAAACACATAGACACTCCACGAAATTACTGAAGGATTTTATTTATCGATTTCTCCTTGGCCACCAATACTATTCAACCCCACATTTTAATTCCATAACTACGAAGTATGAGTAGGGGACATGTAGTAGTAGTAGTAATAATAATAATAAGAATTATTTGGGGGGGTGGTGTTTCTTTTTTTTCTGGGGGTGTGTGTGTGGTGGTGTGGGGGGGGAGGGGTACAGTTCGAATACGCTCAGTGACATGTTTAACTACATTCTTAGCAACGACTACAGTCCATCGCTGAGTCTTTTTCCGTTGTTCGAAAAATACTGATGAGCGTCATACTCATGGTTCTGTTCGGTGTGTTCTTCAATCCAAAAAATAAGGAGTGGTCCGTTCAACAGCAGAACGCGTGGCTTCCAATCGGTAGGTTGTGGGCCGCTTGATTTCAAATATTAGTCTAGGACCCGTTGGCGTATAAGAATCTATTGGGATATATTCTATCTATCAATGACCTTCCGGGACATTCTCTGAGAAGAATGGTTTTCAAAAGGAATCTACTGAATATAGCGGACATAATGGATGTGATTTTTATAAGGGCAGGGGTTTAAAATGTCATCCACGTAATAATATCCGTGTCTAATTGCTATGAGTGGATTTCGGTAAAAGACAGGTTCACTGTATAGATTAGAAGAATATACAACACGTTCAAACGTTTCGTGCGCTGATGTGAACAGGTCCCAAAAAAACAACAACAACAACAACAACAACTACAAGGTGGCTACACTGTCACAGAGTGAAATACACACAAGCACGATCGCATCTGTGTATTAGTATTTTAAACTAAATTAGCTTAATTTTTTTTTATATAACTACAAAATCTGTTGGCTTAGATCTAATGTAACGTTTCCGAAATCAAAGGGGCCACTGACGAGTACAAACAGCCTCGCCGACCGGGAAGGATAACAGGGTAGCATACAGCTTTTACATGGGTGTGAATAAAGAAAGAGAAATGGATCGTTAACTAAAGAGAGATACATGTACATACAGGCATAAAGCTGAAATACAAGGCATTTCTCCAGCTTACAAAATTATATGACGTGTGTTAGTCGTTTTCATATTATTCCAAGAGCTAGTAATGTTGTGGAGAAGAATCTCAGGCAAAACGTGACCTCCGATCTGTTGAAAACTTGCCAGAGCACTACTGACTAAGATATCTGGTGTCCATATAATGGAAAAAGGACACATCTGATTATAGAATACGTTCTTTATGGCTTCATGAATGATTTTTAACAGCAATTATGCCGACCGAGAGAAAAGGTCAATAAAGGGACATATGTATCATGATTTAATCCACTTTTTCCCCAGTGCGGACACATATCTGGAAGCGTGCTGGGCCCATAAACTGTTGCAGTTTGTCGCTGCTTGCCATGATAACTTATCTCTAAGTATAAATAATTACAAAGATTGTAGTTGTATAATATGATGGAGGTTTATTCCTTGAGATTGAGAAAAGATATATGACTGTATTCTTCAGAGGTGGCTCACAGAATGGTACATGTGCATACAGAACAGGAAGGAAGTGGAAATAATAAAATAATATTATGTATAGAGGGAAATCAGTCAAATAAACATAAAACATTTAAGGATTTATTTCTCCTTAACTATAACCTTATGTAATCATACTATAATTATAGTAGTTGATAGTCTAACACACACAGAGGGACAGAGCGTGTCTGTGCGGATAAATTTAGACTTAAGTTGAAATGTCTATTAGTTTCCCCACAAGACGTGTTCAAATTTATCACATTTTTTTTTTCAATTTTCTAAATTCGAAATTTGGATCTCGTGTTTGTCTGTCTATAACACGAAATGCTTCTATACTAATGCTATACGACATACTACTAGCGCATCACTCACTGGCAGTGAATTTTTAACTTGTACGCCTTCTCGGTTCCTTGGACGAGACACGAGGTGCTACTGATAAAATGGCATTAAATTAGCATTTCAGTGCGGTTGTATTTCCAAAAATACACATTTTGCTCGCCAATCGTAGAAGCACATGTGGCCGCCATTGTGGACACACCCAATATTATAATAGTTTAGGGGCGCCAGGGCAGAGAACTTCTGTATCGAAAGTGTTTCTCGTTGGGCGCGGTGGCCCAGGGGTAGAACATCGGTTTCCGACGCAAAAGGTCTCGAGTTCGAATCCTGGCTGGTGCGTTTCATACTGGTTGGGTCGGTGTCAGTATAATGTGACTGGCTGGGACAGGAGTCATGGTCTGTCTCGTGTGTGGCAGCACATAAAATTGTCAGACGTCCGTCTTGGGGCCCGTCCATAATATAGCCTATATAGTGCTGCTGTTGGACGTTAAACCAACCCAACCACAACCCCAACATCTCGTTTACAATTACACACACAGTTATATCGAGACATTTTGGGGATTTTTTTCTTTGATATCGCTCATATTGTAGATGAATGAACTGTCAATCTAAACGGAGCTTTAGGCCCCATGTTCTACTTGTACAATGTTTGAAGAACAGAGTGTACTGCAATTTATTGCTATATCACTCAAGTACACGTGTACCTTAGATCAGCCATTTTGTTGACCTTTGAATTTCGCGCAAAGCGGCGTCAGCAGGCTGACGGAGGCCTGGCAGTTCAACTGAACTTTGTGGATGAATTAACTGTTAGTGTTACTTCAAGGCTATCTGAAACATCTGGTATCCTCGGCCTTGTGCCACAAGGCCCTAACCTGCAGAGCAGTCCCCACTTGCCAGTCGGTGAAAGCAAAACTCGCTCTTCTTGTATTGTAACGTCTCCTGTGTTGGGATTTCCATAGGCCTACGCCATACTGCGACAGGACGCTAAAGCGGAACACCTAGGTCCAACAGCGACCAAAACAGCAAGGAAAACGCGAGATTGTCCGAACAGGGATGTAAAGTGCATTTTCCTGTTTGGACTTCATCGCCCCCATTAGTCGGTGATTTTATGTTGCCAGTGATATAGACAGATTTATAAACATAACAGCCGATTATACAGCCATTCAAATTAAAAATATGAGTGACGTCACAAACAGCAGCTCTTTTTCCTTCCCATCTTATTGGCGGACTCAACCACAGCCAAACAAAAAGCGCCCTCGCTTCATGGGCGATCTTGAAGTATGAGATAAAAAAAAAAATTCGATATAAAAATGTCAACGATTGGCAGGCAAGTTTATCTGAAAAAAAAATCAAGGAAAAGAGTTGTGTTGATTAAAGAAAACAACATATAGATGTCTGATTAAATGAGAAAACAGAGTATTTCTTTTATTTTATCAATGAGTTAAGACATTATCCTAACTAATATTCTAGGCTTAGTTTGTCTGACCACTCAATTTGAGTCGGCGACGCTAACTTCTCTACATCGTTTTGTACGCACGCGCGGCGGCCATTAAGGCTGATTACTATAGGTTGTAACTGCTGTCTGAAACTTGGATGTGTGTGGGCCTTGAGGCAAGTGGTAAAGGATACGCTCAACACCAAAATTGTTTTTAATATACTTGTATTCAAACTTTCACAATACTAGGTTTATATAGATCTATATTTGCAATTATAGCATCTCCTCCCCCTCATTCAAATAGATGTAGAAATCTAGATCTAGATCTAGATCTAATCTAGATCTAATAATTATCATCATCTAATGTTTGATCATGACGGTCTTCTAATTCTATGAATGATTCGTAGACTCATCCTCGCTCCTGTAAATTCGTTCGACATCTATACAATTTTAATTTACCTGGGCTGTAATCAAAGAACTAGATCTAGAATCTAGATCTAGTATTCTAGATATAGATCTCTAAATGTTAGAGATCTACCAAGATTTAATAAAGGCCGCAGATTTGCGCCTCGAGGAAGCCTTTCCCCACAACATACTGGGCTGTGAGCACTATCCTCGTGATAGATAGGCTAGATCTAGATTCTAGAATCTAGATTTTATATTGTCAGTGCAACCATTGTAGCCCACGCTGATGGGAACAAGCTAGAACTTGTTTTTCAAGACCATGGTCCGTATGCCACTATGCAAGTTTTTTTCTTTTTGTTTTAACATACACTTTCCTCTCAAGTTGTATGCAACTGGTTGTTTTAGCCGCTAAGTCGACTTACTACGTTCGAACTTAGTAAGTTCTAAATACCCCGTCGTAAACTAACCTAAGTAAAAACGTAGCCAATCGGCGCCTTGCTTTTTCTTATGGCTCAACGCGCCATGAAAGCAACAAACCCGCCATCTTGTAAACCTCTCGACTCATTTTTTAAAATATGCCTAATAAAACAATAAAGCGATAAGTGTAGTGCAACAACCATATTTATTCACGTATAGTAATAGTCTCACTTAAACTTATTCGATGCATTTAAGGCGGATTTCACAAAATTGGTACACTGAGGTGGTGCTAACTTTCAAGTTGTATTTGAGATAAGATGTTGATACATTCTTTTATTGTTTTATATAGGCCTACATGTATTGTTTGTGTATTGAAGAAGCTAGAAAAGCAACCAAATTGAGTTTTAAAGTATTTTTCTATTTCTTTTCGATTTTAAATGTGTTCATATCGTCGATTTACGAATGAACCAAATATCCCATTTTTAGAGACCTTATTGTTGTTGACAAATATAAGGCCTAAATTAGACAATTCTTCCTTATTCGATACTGCTGCATTAAAGGCAAGTAATAGGCTTTGAAAAAATGTCTAAATCCAGTTCCTTGAGTATATCATCGAGAATCTAAGAGCTGTTAAGAATACCCTTTGTTATCATCACGTGTGCATCCGATCTTCTACTCTAGATCTAGGCTTCTATTTTAAGGAAAGACGCCAAAGATACTCTTCTCGTTTAAAAACAAGAAAGGCCTATATAAATAGAATGCGCAGATGTCCAGAAATCGGGGTTTTGCACTGAAGACAAAGAATTAAACGAGATTTTACATTCCGAGGGGGTGTGCTTCCGGCTAAGTCGACGACAATCGGAACCGCGTTTCCGGGCTTTCATTTTCGCTATTATGTGACTTTGTGCCCAGGAACAAGCATAAAATACAATTGTTCTGTATCAGACTTCCTTGTAAACACCGGAGCTCTTCTTGTTTTGCGGTATTTAGAGTACTATAAGTAATTTTAAACCTGTGCATCGTATCGACAGTATGAACGTCAATATGAGCGACAGAGGCCTTAGATCTACGGGCCGATCAAGTTTCTTTTTTTAGCTCTTTAGGACATCTTAATTGCAACTAACTTGAAGAAACGTAATAATATGCAACACCTCTTCACTTACCTTCATCAAACCCAGGAATTAAATTATTGATGTTATATAGCAAACTTCAAATTCAAATTTTTCGAAAAGTAAAAATGTGTAGCTAAAACTAAGTACAGTGAAAGAACCAGCTTTTAAATACCTTTAATTTGATGTATAATGTAACTATATTGCTGAACATTTGTCCCTATCCAAACTTGGGATATTTCTGGGTTCATTTTTTGAAATCTGCCTTAAAATTACCGAAAGGTGTTCTTTTGATAATTATAATCGAGTAATATCGCGTCTTTTACTGCCGCAAACCTCAGCCTAGATCTACATCCAAACTTGCTTGTAGATCTAAATTCATTCCAAGGGGGTGTGCTTCCGGCTAAACCGACAGGGGGCACCTGTTTTCGGGACTTTCATTTTTGTTATTCTGTGACTTTGTGCCCAGGAACAAGCATAAAATGCGATCGTTCTGTATAAAAACTTCCTTGTAAACATCTGAGTTTTTCTTGTTTGGTGGTATTTAGAGTGCTATTAGTAATTTTAAACCTGTGCATCTTATCGACAAGGTTGGGGACAGGGGCCTTAGATCTACGGGATGATCAAGTTTCCTTTTTTTTAGCTCTTTAGAACATTTATTTGCAACTAACTTGAAGAAACGTAAAATTGTGCGCATATTATAACTGCATGAATAAAAAAAAACTTTTAATAAAAAAATACAGGCCTACATGATTAGCTCGGAGTTAACAAACAATAACAAAGTAACAGAAGAAAAGTGTTGAGGTCCTCACAATTAATTTTTAAGGGTCAAGGGAAATGACTTGACGTTTGAATATATCTCTTTTTACGCATTAGTTTTGAGGTCTTTAAAGATGTTTTAATGTTACAAATGTATTTATTAATTTTAAGAAGCCTCCAATCTTGAAATTAAAATAATTATTAGAACAAATTTTATCTGCGTTTAAAAAAAAAAAAGTTAACTCGTTTTAATCATATGCAACAAGACTTCTTACCTTCATCAAATCCAGGACTAAAATTATTGATGTTATATAGAAAACTTCAATTCATATTTTTTCGAAAAGTAAAAATTTGTAGCTAAAATTAAGTACAGTGAAAGAACCAGCGTTTAAATACCTTTAATTTGATGTATAATGTAACTATATTGCTGAACATTTTCCTCTATCCAAAATTGGGATATTTCTGGGTTCATTTTGTGAAATCTGCCGTATGAATTTTACAACCAGGGACCCTCTTCAGTTTAGATTGGACATAACAGCATAAACAAGCTGTAATATTCCATTGCATTACATTTATTTTTTAGTATTTTCCTCTAAGAGTGAGTGCTCTAAGTGCGGTTTTAGGGGAAAAGTCAAAAGAGGACTGGGGCTTACATCTCTGCCTTGTTACTCTGTGAAATGTCAAGTTATACCACACATTTGTCAGTCAGTGTGCCCATTGACTGTGTATAGAAGGGAAGGGTAAACATTTTCATGCAATTTATCAATGTCTTGCTTCAGGGCTGAAATTCCTTTTTGGGTGTTTCTTCACAAATTTGTTACTTTCCGTTCATTATTCATAGAAATATATTTTACCACCATATTATATATAAAGAATAGATCATTAGTAGAAAAAGTTACAACAAAAATCTATACAATGCAGTACATTTATCAATTTTTTTTTTAATATATATATATTTTCCTTGGCTTTAATGTATTGGATTTCTTTTTTTATTGCAGTTTGCTTCAAAACACTGGCAACCATGGATTTTGACTCTTCATCAAAATTTGTTGCATCGCTTGCAAAGTTCCTTCAGTCTCTTTGTAATGGATATGTTGACTTTGATAAAGGTGTGGAAGTTATCGGACATATTCACATAAATGTGGACAGTGATTTAGGAAAGAAAGTAGACTATGTATTAAATGAAAGGGTTTGCAAAAATGACAATTCCATCACTTTTATTAGTAACAGCTTTCCTGCTCAGCCAGCTGAAAAACCTCAACCACCCTCAAAAAAAGCTCAGGAATCGGACAAAAATGATGGGGAACAAGATGAGTCAGGGCAAATGGTTCCCAGCAGTACAAATGTGGGCACTATTGGAGCTTACCGAAATGCAGCATCGAGAGGAAGCTCAAGTGATGGCATGTATGCACCGGGTGCAAAGCGACCACGATCCCCCCATCATAGAAATGTAGCATCGTCGGGAAGTCCTGCACTTGGAAAACATGGGATGTCTCAATCACCCCGTTATCAAGACTCTAGCGGTCCATCTGCCAAAGTGGGCAGAACAGACATGCACTCTACTTCATTAGGAGGGGAAAGTTATGAAGGTGACAATGTCTTTCAATCAGGAGGAGATGAAGAAGATTATTCTTCAAATTATGGTGATCCAAATTCTGAAATAGACCAAAAACCAGTCATTGATCCAGATATAAGTATTGTGAAGGAAGAATACATGGCAAGCCAACAGGCCAACTTTTCATATCCTCAAGGGAATCAAATTGCAGGTAAGCTATTTGTCCTAATACTAATGATATAATACCAGGATAATATTTTCTGATTTGATGTAATTATTTAAAATCACACGCCTCTCTTTTACTGTAATTATCTTTTCTATCCGCCAGGCATTTTTTTTTTATTGCTACATCCATTTAGAATCTTGTGCATTAAAGGTTACATGGTTATGAAACACTTATTATTGAGGTTGCAAAATAGCATTCCTTCTTAGTTAAGCATGAATAACTTCCTTTAAACAATGGTTCCAGTTTGATGATGGTGATCATTTATTTACTTTAAAGGGTGATGGAATAAATCCTTTTCCACAACATGAGAATAACAATTTGAACTCAACATTGTACAGATGATCATGGGTAAATAGCCATTGGTGAAAATGCAGTAGAGGGGACACTTTTAACAATTCCAAATGTTATGTAGCATGGATGGTTGAAGATTAAAAACATGATCAAAGAGTAGGTTCCCACCCCCCTCTAGTTCAAATGTGTTGGAGTGACGTGGAAAAGGATGATGGATGTGCTGAGGAGAAATTAGAAAGAGAATAGTGTTAGTGGTTGTTTACAGTGAGTGATTGATTAGTGGGTTAAGTGTGTTATATCTATCTACTTCTCTTCACATCTTTTTTTAATGCTGACCTTTGTGTACTAAAGCAATATTTTCAATTGTGACCAATCTTGAACGAATTTTCTGAAGTTCTAGTTCTACTATATTTTTGATTCATCGGTCAGGCTCATTGATAAATAATAATAATATATTGCATAATTTATATAGCGCACTTCCATGAACAGTCATGCTCAGTGCGCTTAACAATTTCCATTATCACATGTACAAAAGAAAAATAATCATATAATGTTGACACAATACAATATTACATTCAAAAGCCACAAGCAATCATTATAGGTATTTACAACTTTCACCGGTGAAAATGTGTATGATATGTGTAAATTTGATGAGACAGCTGCGTACAGGTTGGGCGAAAGCAGAATTCAAAAGAGACTACAATATATTTCATCTTCATTAACTATTGTCGATTTCCTGCTCTCAGACATGTAGTCAGTCACTGGGTGACATGTACTATATATATTTATAGTACAAAATTTTAATAAACAGAAGCTTAATCACCGTGGTTTATTGGCGGAGCACTTAGTTTGCCGTTGGCCATACTTCATTCCAGGGATTACGCTTGTAGGGTTACCTGAGCCTCGGTTAGCACACCAACACTCTCATTCACTCCCTGACTTCACATAACAGTTCAAACAATAAACTTCAAACTGAATAAATAACTTTTTAATAAGTATTTTAGTTGCAATTTAAAAACATTATGAACCTCACAGTGGTACACGTTTTGTGCATTTCTAATATAAACATAAACACATTTTTTTCCATTTGCATTTGTTTTTTAAGCGATCTATGTAAATTTGTACTTGTTATACATCATTACCTGGTTGATTGTTGAGTATGCACTTTGTATTTACATAGATATAAAGGTTTAATAATAATAATTTTTTTAAAGAAATTAAAACTTAGGCGACATTACTTGTCTTTTTCTTTAATTTCTTTAATTGCGTGGTTATATAATATAAGGGTCTTTAGTGATAGGACATGACGTGCAGCCTATGAGCAAACCCATACCAAAACCTCATCTCTCAATAAAAGGTAGACAGTGCTGTTAAAGCATAACATATGTAGTTTTGGTGTAATTGTGTTGTGAGAATGTTGTCTGTACAGTGACATTATCGATGATTTGATCATGTGTTGTGTTGACTTGCCAATCTTATCAGTGTGGGGAATAAATTATGGACTGGCAAAAGCATGATATGATGATTGAGTGCATCAAATGTTGCTCTAACTGAAAATCTCTGTCAATAATTGCGTTCTGGGGTAAGTTTAGCTACTGTGGTTAAGTTCATGTTTTGTGAGGACTGGATATACTTGCGTTGTCTTTTACTAGTGGCAGTCATAACCTATGAATGATCTACTGTGATATGGCCATGGAACTATGTTGTGTTTAGCTAAGATCTGCTCTAGTTCACAGCAAATGGGTCCTTTACCTTTATCTTCACGCTAGCGAGTTCATCTTCACATGTTCTAATCTGACTTTGAGCCCCATATTCTTCTGTGTTTTTTCCCTCCAATTCTCCAAATGCTAAACATCCCTTTATTACTGAAGGTTTTCATTCAGCTTCTCTTAAGTTCCCTAAACTCTCCATTTCATACACAAGGAAATAAAAAAAAAAGAGTAAGCTGCAAGGCATGCCAAGTGTAAAAAAAAAAGACTCTTTTGGCCACCACAGTAACATTAACTA
>RQTK01000860.1:0-70752 GCA_003991915.1 Elysia chlorotica
GGAGAGGCACATTCTAGATCTACATGACCATAGGTACTAAGCCTATAAAGTGAAAGCGAACGATGATTGTCGGTGCTAGTCTGTTACACAAGTTGAACAGTGCAAACAAAAGAATGGTCGTAATCGATCAGGGTTGGGGAGAGGGGAGAAGGGGGTGAGATGCGTTAGGTCTATGTGTGTAGGGACTTCAACGAAGTTGACAGGAAGAAAAAAACAAAAGCCCAAATTTGCAGAGACTATGAGATTTCATCTGGTACCTTGTACACCTTGAGAGATAAAGAACCGATCCTGTCATCTATCAACAAAAAACAATTCAAAACAGACCACTTTTATCAAAAGTGAAAAGTGTATTAAAAAAAAACAAGAAACCAACCAACAAACGAAAACAAAACTCAAAAAAAAAAAAATTGAACTAATAAAACTAATAGCAATATAAAAACAGTGCCTACGGCCCAATAGTCACGTTTATTTTATTGTTATGCAAGGGAGGGGGGGTAATTTTTTTGATAATTTTTCGCTAACTTCCCTTTGCTTGCCTACAGCGGGACTTTTCTTCTGGGCCGGAAAATCCCGCTGTAGGCATGTTTTACTGTATTAGGTACGTTATGGGAGGTAGTAATGTTTAGATCATAGTAGAAGGTAGAAGGGAGTTAGTAATGTTTAGATCACAGTATAAGGTAGGTTATGGGAGGTAGTAATGTTTAGATCATAGTAGAAGGTAGATTAAGGGAGTTAGTAATGTTTAGATCACAGTAGAAGGTAGGTTATGGGAGGTAGAAATGTTTACAACACAGTAGAAGGTATGCTATGGAAGGTAGATTACAGTGTAAGGTAGGTTATGTGAGGTAGTAATGTTTTCTTATCAGTTTCCTGGATATTACAGTCATGGTACCGGTACTTGATTGTATGGGTAGATTCTCTTGGTAATACGTGTATTTGATTTCAAGTAGAGATTCTTAAAGTAAGGTCCAAAGTTATCAAAGCAATTTTAGTATTGCTTCTCTATTCAGAGTTTATGTTTTCCAATGCAATCACCATGACCTCAAATCTAACCTTGTATTCTAACATTTTAAAATAGTTGGAAAACCTATGAAATCCAAATTCTTTTTCAAACAAGATTTATTTCTTCACAATATTTCATTTGACTCACTACATTATTGTAATCCCTATATGAAAGACATAAGACAACTGAACTATAATGGTAGAATAGTTAAAGAGAGGAAGAAGTCTAACCTCCTAGAAACCATGAGACACAGTTTGGCAAAATTAAACTTAAATATTTTTTTAATAGATATTTAGATGGTGCAGTAAAACACAAGACTCAGTAGTTTTATATTTTAATTATAACAGAAGTATGTTTGTATTTGCATGAATAGGCCCTAGCTTTAACTCGATGGGGTTGCAGTGGACAGTGGTTTCTTTCAAACAAAATGTATACATTATGTACAGCAACTCTGTTAAAAAGTCTTCAAATTGTATGGTAATTAATGAATTGTATCATGAATAAGTTGCTATGTAATGCATATATATATAAATTGACAAAGACCAATAACAAACATTGTCACATATAGATGAAAGAAGGCTTAGAACAAAATGTTCTTTTTTTATTATGATTAGTCTACTAAGAGCCAAAACTCAAACAGCTGGAACATAAATATAAAAAATACATTAATATCAGAGGGTTTTTTAAATGCATTGGCGTTTCATAACAAGGGATTATCATTGATCTAGCAGCACACACTGGTTATCCTATCAGTGAAGAGATCTAACAAATGCTGTACCCTGAAAAACTCAAGGGGTGTTCAGTGAAAGTAGTATCTTAACAAACAATGAAGTTTGAAGAATGACATACAAAAATCTTACAACCGGTATTTGAGACAACATAATCTAAAAGGAAATGATTGTTCAAATGCAAAATTTTTTCATTTTATAGTCAGCATTTTGTAGTTCACTCAGTTTATTAAGGCGTTGGATAGTAAAACCAGAGAGTGTGAAATAGTGAGAGGCTTCACAGACAGGATTTTGTGTATGTGGGTCCAGTTAAGGGGGTATCTTTAAAGATTGCCGAACTGGCATAATTTCAATTTTTTTTTTTAAACAGATAGCACTTGTCATGTGAGATCCCCGTATCGATAGCACTGTGAGCTCTGTTTGTGAAATTTACTAAATCTACAGTCTCTGGTAAAACATTGCTCCCGAATAATGACTTTCTTAGCAAAAAGCACTTTGAATTCTGTAAACAATAACATCCTTTTTGTTAACATCTATACATCCATTTCAGCATAGGTTTAACAGAACAAACTGAATACTGGATTTCAGTCTTTCATAAAATGTATTAGTAAAAAAAAATTTTATATAGACCTATCCACTATAAAAGGGAAAATTGAAAACTAAAAAAAAATTACTTTGGCTTTATGTGGTCATTACATAGTTTATAGTCCCTTATTGAGCCTTTCTTTGATATTCATATTTGAATAGCTGATGCACCTTAATTCATAGAAACGAATGGTTATAGTATAAGGACAATAGTTGAGCAGATATATTGCTGTTAAGAAAATGTGTCACAGATCAATAAGATAAAACAGGTTGTACTGGTTTATAAATGGTTTTCTTAAAAAAAATTAATAAAAAAACTTACAGTATATATTAAAACATGTAAATTTTACACTTTGAAGTGCTTAGCTGCACATAAGTGTAATAATACAAAGAAACAAAAATTAATATTTAAACATGCTGTAAAATTATGGTGACATAAAGAATTGAACATTTCATTGCTTATAGTGCAGAGGGAAAACGCTGTTTTGCTACAGAAAAAAGATTCACAGCAAATAAAGACAAAAGTTCGTGAAAGAGCTTTGTCTTGAACTAAGGTAGCAAAATTATGTCATAGCTCCTTTGAGCTTTTAAAGCTTTTAGATTTATTATGGTGGTGGTTTAAATAATGCCAAGAAGAAAATATTTACAAAAAAGTGAAACTTTTGTTGTCTTTTTGGAATTGTTTAGGTAGCCTATTTGTATCTGTTACCACTTTATTGTATCCTGTTGTGGTACTTACCCGTCTTTGTAAGAATGGATTGTGAGAATGTATGACAAGAACGTCAGACCAGAAATTATAATCATTATCCTAAATGAACATTAATTAGTATAAATAAGCATAAATATTGTTTGATTTTCATCAACTCCAGTACAGTATGACAAATATACTTGCAGTATGTACTCCATAATACTGAAACAGGTGTGGAAATGGTTGGTAAGGTGACTCAAATAACAGAAAAAAACCTACTTTTGTGATGATAATACAAATGTTGAGGCTTTGACAAAATAAAATTTACCTGTTCATGACTTGAAGCGTTTAATAATAAACTAAAAATAATAAAGACTTTACAATGACTAAGTGGCTGAAAGGTAGAGCAAGTAGCCTCTTATAAAAGTTCTGGAATCAATAGCCCATCTGCCTTGTGCCCTTTTTATTGAGTTGGCAGTAACAGAAGCACTGGTATCCCCTATCCATTTCCGCGTAGCGGCTTCTAAAAATTTGTGAGACTTTAAAAGTGTTGGAAACTGTATGGGAGTGTAGTTGGAAACCCAGGACACACTAAGCTAGCAAAGAGCTCTTTCATACACAGAACAAAAAATTCAGTGAAAGAACTTGGGCTGATACACATCTGTTACAGTGGGATTTACATGTGTATATAAATGCATGCATCTATTTTGCATAAGGTTTCGGCGGGGAGCTATCACCACTGATAAAGGCACCAGATGCAAAGTAATATTGTAGTTAAGTTGCAGTGTTTGTGTAGAGATCAGGTAAAACAGTTATTGTAACCTTTGGATTGGTCAAAGCCTCTGTGCGTGTGTGCCTGGTTGATCTCCACTCCGTTCTCTACCACTATGTTCCCCATGTAGACGGGGGCCCCTGAGCTGCCCTTGCAAGTGGCAGTGTCGTACCACGTGATGGTGTAGGGAAGGGGGAGGTCTGGATACACTGCAAAGTAGGCAGCAAAACGCTCAAGAGCGTTGTTTTTGGCACAAATCTCATACAGGAATCGTATTAATTGAAAGTTTCTCTTCTCTTCGGCATTTCGACACCTCATCTCTCTGTCAATGACTCTGCCAAAGCTGATTTTTTTTACAACTCCGTGGGGGTGTGATATCACAATGGCGAAGGCTGAGGAAGCTTGGCGAATGTGACGAGGAATGCACCCCCATGCATGCTGCCGCCGCAAGTCCAGGTTCTCCACTAGTTTGACCAGGTCTCGATCATGAACATAACAGCTGAACATTGTGTAGTCCATTTTGCGGTTGGTAAAATGCAACTGATGGCCAAGCTCTTTCACAACACTGTCTCTTTTGTCATCATCATTGTAAAAAAACTCTACTTTGGTCGTTGCTGCTTGGTCTGTATTCATGACTACATGTTTGTTGGTGATAATTCCAATTCCCCCATGAAGCACATGCTCTCCCCTGACACCGCAATGAATTTGATCGCATGGTACAGTTAAACCGACTTCATTTGAAATGATAAGAGCACGCCCCGTGGCTACATTATTCCTAAGAAGTCTGACCACAAGAGGGCTGCAATTCCGCAACCAAACACAAACAGTTGGGTCTTTAAGAGCTCCAGGCAAATTGTCTGTGGAAAGTTCTACAGCAGAAATAAAGTCGTCATGCTGTTGGTTCTTCTCGCACATTGGGGATGCAAGGTCAAGGTCATTGCCTGGCTGGGATTCACAGTTCTCTATATCAAGAACATCACCTGTATGGTATAATAGGTACATACAACACATAGTTATTTACCAGGAGAAACAAATTAAATAGTTTATACAAGTATTAATTAGCTTAGTACAATTTTGTGTTGGATATATGGTGACAGACTCATACTTTCTGCTAGTAAGTCAAATAAGACCAAATTTGTTCTTATGCTTTTAATAATTGTCAGTATGTATCTTCATGCATTATTACAATTTCACATGAGTATTGCAAAGGAAAGAAGTAGCTCAGCCAGTGGAGGTACGGCTGCGAATTAGAAGTCTAAGTTTATACTCCCAATCAGGCAGCTTTTTTCTCATGGCCAGGTTGTCACAACTGAGATGCAAATACATGTACCTGTATCCCTGCTCTCTTCTCTCATTTTCCCAAAAATTACTTTTGGGACACGCCCTCAAGATATTCATTTTTCTGACCATAAATGGTAAGAAATGTAGAAACATATTTACATTAGAGACTATTACTCTTCTCACAAACTTTATGCTAACAAAACTCTAAAACCTTTAGGTTCTGTTCTGATTCTGAAGTCTGTTTTTCACTTTTCCTACTAGTTGAGATGCTGTCATTATTCCTTAGCAGGTCGATTCCAAAGTCATGGTATCCTTGCTCTCTGTCTCTGTGTGGCCACACATAGAATATTTTGATATAACTATTATAGTCCATAGACTTATACCTGCTGTTGTGTACGAATCCACTAAGGAAGAAAAAAACTGTCTTCAAAAGGAGATTCATATTATTATTTAATTAATATAGAATTATTCTGATCCACTGGAAGATCTACATCTCCTATTTGGAAATATAAAATGCACCCAGTACTGTTAAGTCTTGGAATGCGTAGCCAATATTGAAAGAACTCAAACCTGGTAGGAGATCCTCATTGTCATAGCCTGTAGCGAAGACAACATCAAGACCCCACAGGTTGCCGCCATTGGGGGTGATGGAAAGTCCACACGTGCATGCAACCAGGAGCCTTTGGCACCTTGGACAACTCTGCGCAGTGGGAGATGGTCTGAGAGAGGGTACACAGCTAGAGGCATCACCTGCCCCGCCATTTAACTCCATCATTCCACCTGAAACAGAGAAAAAAGTTAGAAAAATAGTAACACAGCGAGGTTTGTAGGTAATAAATTACTGTAGATATATATATTCTTTCAGGTTTTATTTTTATCTAATAGTCTCAAGTCTAAAAATGTTTATCATATTGGGTGTATCCATTTAAGCTACTAAATTAATGTGCTTTGTATGTGAAAATTGAATTGAAAAAGATATATTTGATAATAGAGAGCATCAGCAGCTAATAGCTTTGCAACTAGTAATATGTAGTCTAGTATTAAATACAAATTATTTAAGTGTAGTAAGAAATGAAATATGTTTTGTGTCTCCCATCAGTTCTCTATTTTTTGTGAATATCCAGACACATATGTAGATCATTCACACTAATACAGATAGGTTTTTGATTGACAGGTACCAGCATTTGACATTTCAAAAAAAAATTATGTTTAAGATGGGGTCTGCTTGTCTCTGAAGTGAAAAGTTTTAATTAGTAATCAGTGTGATATCATTTGGAATAAGATGTTTCTGACTTATCCAAGAATTTTGTTTTAAATTGGTTCTATCTGTTTAATTCTACATCTTAAGATGCTGAGCTTAGGGAAGGACTCGGCGGAATTATCTTCTTTCTACAAATGTTAGTGCACTTTCTAAATATAGGTATCCTTATGTTGAAATCAGGGAAATATACCCTGTACTTTAAAACTTATTTAAATACATAGATCAAGTACATGCTGGCACCTGACAATCATGTTGTAATTTAAATAATGGTGTTTATTATAATTTAGAGGTTAAATTTTCATTTGATATAGATCTCTAGATTGATCTACATTTAATGGATCCTGGTACTTAGATAAGTCTACACTACATTTTATATAGTTTAGGTATTGATACTGTATTGAAAGGGAAATCGGGTATCTCAGTCTACTCTGGAGTGACAAAAAGTTCAAGTTATAGGTGGGTTTCTGAGCTCAGGTGCCACACCCCCAACCCAAAACTTTTTGTCTATAATTATGTAAAGTTCTGAGGAAACTTATGGGGATATAGATCTAGGCCTACAAATAAAATGTGATCTCTAATATCTATTGGATCAGTAATCAAGAGTAGATCGTGTACATTCTTTAAGTCTAGATGTAGAATAAATACATTTCTGAACAACTCCAGCTCGTCTGTCTTATAGATTTCAACCTCGCTACTCGAGAAAGCTACTATTTATTTTAGATTGGCCTCCTTTATTATTTAGGCATGATGTTTAATCTAGATCTA
This sequence comes from Elysia chlorotica, assembly GCA_003991915.1. NCBI lineage: Eukaryota > Metazoa > Mollusca > Gastropoda > Plakobranchidae > Elysia > Elysia chlorotica. The sequence goes on from RQTK01000860.1 coordinate 7,084, forward strand.
CATAATTATTGCATCTCAGATCTAGTTCTAAATTGTATCTAAGGACCTCGCCATGATGGTAGAGATCTAGATATAGGCCTAGGTCTAGACCCTACATCTTGGTTTCGATCTAGATCTTGATGCCGATTTGAATTTTAAGATTGTAGACTAGATCTAGAGGTCTAGGTAGATTCTAGATCTAGAGGTATAGGTAGATTCTAGATCTAGAATCTAGTAGATCTAGTTCAAGTAGTTGAATATTATAGATTCTAGTTCCCTTACAGTATTTACTCTTTTTTATGTGCTCAATGCTTTGTTAAGCGCTTTGAATCTATATTTCTAAGTGTGTAAACATTTCATACTTGAAGGACTAAAGATTAAGATTTTAGTTGATCTCACAGATCTTCTGAATTTCTGATAGAAATCTATGGTTTATTTTCATTCCATCATTTCCGCTGGGTTAATTATAGATTCACAGTCGAGTTATTCTGGGAATCGGAAATACCCTTTTTCCTTGTCACTCAACCACTGTCCTCATTTGACTTGACTTTTCCGCGATGTAGACCTTTTGAGCTTAGCGCAATGAACTGTGAGATGAGGACATCAGCGAAGTATCTATTTATTGTTTTATTTATTGAGAATAATACCTGCATAATATTAAAGTAAGGCTGGTGGAGACTTTGTTTGCGACAGAAGAGTTGGGGAGAAGAAATACATGAATCCGGGAAGGGGTCATTTTTTTTTTTTCTTTCTGATTTCTTGTTGATTTTGCTTTTGTTTTGCTATGCTGTTGATTTTATTGTTACTTTTTTCTTTCTTTTTTTTTTAAATAGTGTTTTGTCGTGAACACATTAGTTCCAGGGCAAAAAGTAGGAGGGGGGCATTTTATTCCAGTAACGAATTAACATCATTAGACGCTAAATGCGGTGTGGCTCAGACGATAGAGCGCGCGACGTCTAGTGAGGACATCCCGGGTTCGAACTTATGCCCCCTGCTGGTTGGATCAGTGTCAGTATGACGCAAGCGGCAAAGAACAACGTTCCTCGTATCCCTGTCTCTCTGAGACGTCATTATACAATTTGTCATACTCCGGTTTGGGAACCTGTCGCTGTACGTGATTTCTCTTTTGGGGTCTAGAAGTAGAAGGCGTTTAACGAGGAAATAATGACTCTGCATTTTAAGCAGCATGATAGTATTAGTAGTGTGCATGATTGTAATAGTACGTATACGTATTGCCAGCCTTGTGTTCCAAGATCAGCTCTAATGTATGATTCCTTGAGGCTAATGGTTTACGGTCAAACCATCATTTGTCTTGAGCTGTCGGTGATGTGATTAGTAGTACATGTGTAGGCCCTACATTGCCGGTTGGCTTTGAGTTTGAGGCTTTCGGTTATGATTTCTGCCAATCCATTAATGAAGTAAATTCGCTCTCTCCATCCTTAAAATATCTCTAATAACTAATTTAATTACGGTACGGTACCTGGTATTTTTCGATGAGGAGAAGGTGAAAATCCTGAACACGTGGCTCATTCAATAAGAATATGTACTAAATTTCTATTCTTTTTGTAGATCCATTTAACAAACTTAATCGTGTAGATAGGCTTAGACGTGGGCCGCTACAAATCTCCCCAAGGTTTGAAAGGCGAGGAGAGTGTTTGTGGTGGGGGGTAGATCAGTCGGTGGAGAGAATCGGTTTGTACTGAGAGAATCCATCGTTCGATTTTGTCAATCAGACCACTTTGTTTCCCACTGGTTGGATCGTCTAAGTGTTCTCTCTCTCTCTCTCTCTCTCTCTCTCTCTCTCTCTCTCTCTCTCTCTCTCTCTCTCTCTCTCTCTCTCTCTCTCTCTCCGTCTCTCTCTCTCTCTCTTCTCTCTCTCTCTCTCTCCGTCTCTCTCCCTCTCTCTCCCTCTCTCTCTCTGTCTCCCTCCCCCTTTCTGACTCTCTCTGTCTCCCTCCCTCTCTCTATCTATCTCTCACTCTCCCCCTCTCTAACTCTGGGTTTAACATCTCCTGGGTTCCCCCGAGGGATCCTACACGGCGACAGATCAGATCGGTGTCACTGTAGGTGTAATGTGGTCGGCGAGCTCTGGGTATCCCGCTTAAGGGATTCTGTCATGCCCTAAGTCCTTGGTTAGTGACAATAGCATGTAGCATGCAATCCCTAGGAAGATATACCAATCACAAACTCTAAATTTGCAAGACATCGTAATTCATGGAACGTTTCTTTGTACAAGTAGGCCTACTTGCATTGATCGGATTGAACGATAGCAAGTGACTTAAAATAGATTTGGGAAACTATTGAAAGTTGTTATATTCAAAGCATATTCAAACAAGTCTCTTTTTTTCAATTATGTTCGCACGTGACAACAACAGGGGTTGTCTCCTCTCATCTCTACAATGTGCCAGTCTAATTGCCAGTTTTGCTAAATTTCTAGCCACGATTGACTTATTTTTATTATTAAACAAGCAGATATCTGTGTTATACCTGTACAATGATGAAGTACAGAAAATATGTATTTTTGTAAGTTTAGTACATGTACCTTATCTACGTCATCTATTTTACTTTGTGTTCACAGACAGGGTTGTCTCCTCCTGCCTCTTCTGGTCGCTCTGCCATCTTTGCCAGCCATGACCTTCACGAGTGTACCATGTACTACCCGATGCGCTCCATCCGCACACAAGAGTTCCACCTGATCCACAACCTCAATTTCCTGATGCCGTTCACCATTGACCAGGATTTCTTCGCGTCGCCCACCTTCCAAGACTTGTTGGAGCGTACGAGGCTGGGCCAACCTTTGCACTGGTACAAAACCCTGAATGAATACTACTACCGCCCCCAGTGGGAGCTCTACGACATCCGCTCTGATCCCGGGGGAAAAGGTGAACCTCGCAGGCAAAGACGGCTATGCTGAGGTTTTTAACAGCTTGAAGACCCAGCTCAACGCCTGGCAGAACATCACAGCTGATCCCTGGATCTGCGCGCCTGGGGGTGTTCTGGAGTTCCAAGGGAATTACAAGGCTCACCCAAGATGCTTGTCCCTAGAGAATGGTCTGAAGAGTGAGCTTTGAGCTTGCCTTTTCTGATATTGTTTTATTTTTACTTTTCACAAGGTGGTGACGAGAGCACAATTCAGTCAGCATTTATTTCTGTTTTAATTTTCATATATCTTAGAGGTCATAAATTGATAGTATATATCCGATCAAGTCCTCAAGAACATCTCAACTAGAATCTGATAACCATTAATTATATTTATGAGTTATTTAAAGGAAATTGTTTTTTTCTTTAATCTTTATTTTTTAGTTTATAATTTGGACGAATATGAATGATCTGCTTATTGTAAAGTCTATCGTATTTACTCATATTTCTTTCTCGTCCAGGAAGCTTTAAAACATTAAGATATTATGAGTAAGTGTGTAGTTGAGAAAAGATAGAATGATATATTCTTATCTTCCAAGACAACATTTTCTACTGGTTGAATTAAGTCCTCATTACCTAATTGTAAAAATAGAAGAATGGGATAAAAACTAGTCTGCATATTATTGATTGCTGATATATTTTAACAGCAATGTTTTAGATTTAAAATAGTGCACTCACAATTATAACATTATTTAAACTCCTGAATATTAACCTAACTTTTTTACATGTTTAATATTCCACACCATGTTTATTTTCATGCAAGCATTTAACTTACACAGTATGGTTCAGAATGATCTGCAACAAAAACTTTTCCATCATCTTTTCATAAACAGTAAATGTAGACTTTATAATGGCTATTACTTTAGTTTTTGTTTCATTATGATTAAACAATTTTGTAAAGGTATTTGATATTATTGAAATTTTTGTACAAACTTGGACAAGATCACTAGTCTCAGCGTGATAAATTAATGCACCATAAAGGTGGACCGAATCATTTGGTGTATTGACACATTTTTAATTGCATTTTGAAAAGGTAAATGTATATTATGTGCTTTTCAGACATAAAAGTTTGCTCATGAGGTAGTTGTAATATGGTATGGCTACTCCTTCACATTTTACTTGTCAATCCAAGATGTTTCTCTTCATCAACAGCCTGAGCTATATCATGTCCTCCCTCCGGTTTTTGTGTGCGTTTTTTTTTTTTTTTTGCAGTGCAGTGAAGGACTATAAATTATGGTAGATTGTCTCAGGTCCTTTTCTACGTTGAGTACAAATAGGTCAGTCCTGAGTGATATATCCACTAAACAAGCCCTATGAAATGGATGCAGAAGTCTTTCATCCCTATTTCAAACAAAAATTGAAATCTTATTTATTCACCTATTCACTAGCTTCCATAAATGCTTTACAAAAATATTTTCCACTTGTTTGTATATTATATTTCTGAATGGGGATTATAAATGGTGCTACATTGTATTGCAATGTATATGAAGCGGTTATATTTTTATACATTTTATTATACTTTTTTGTGAATATGCATATTATGTACCAAATTTGTTACTCATTTTTACATATACTTTTATCCTAATCTCATAATTTAAACACGTTTTATTCATGATCCCACCTTTCCTTTTATCACTGTTCAACACAATTTTCAGTATTTAAAACTTTAAGAATAACTGTGCATCTATACTTAATTTACATTATGCTTTTATGTTTCTGTTTTCTTTCACATTTAATGTAATAACTGGCACAAGTTGTAGGGCATGGATCATTCAATTGGAAAATTTTGCTGTTCAAAACCCACAAAAGACTAATTTGGGCCCTACCAGTTGGGTCGCTTGAGTATAATGTGACTGGCTTAAGACAGAAGTGGAGATCTCCCTGCACCGTCTCTGTGTGGCAGCTTGTAAAATTGCCAGATGCTAGTCTTAGGCCCTGTCCACAATATATCTCATAATTTAGTGCTGACGTTGGACATTAAGCAACATCTCACACCAACTGCGTTGTCAAGTAAAATTCTCTTTGTAAACAAAAGAGACATTGCAGTTGTAGAGATCTTAAATTTAGCAAACGAGAGATTAGATTTATTTTAAAGGGAAATCTTTTGAACTAATAACAATGGTAACTAAGTTATCAAACTTCAGTTGTAAGTTATCGGAAGTTCTTTAAACTCTGTTCCATCCCAGTTGGGCTGCCTCGTTCCATACTTATTGGATTAGTGTTTGTACAATATGTCCAGCTGAGTAAAAAGTCTGGATATTCTTGTTGTGTCTCTGTGTAGTAGCATACAAAAATGCCTGACCTTAGTCTTAAGACCTATTGGCGATGTAGTCTGGTTGCTGGGGATGGGCGTTAAGAAACAAGCAAATCAAATCTTTACTTGTGTTCCCGTAATTAATTTGGGATGTTTTTTTGGTTGGTTTTTTTTTTTTTTTTTTTTTTTACCAGTTTTAATATTGTTGAACACAAATAATGTCACCAGTCTATGGAATTTCCCTTTTTATTTTTATAGATCTTGACTTTCTTTTAATGCAATATTAGAACAGAGAGTACTTATAGTAGGCTTACCTTGTTGTTGTTGTTGTTGTTGTTGTTGTTGTTGTTGTTGTTGTTGTTGTTGTTGTTGTTGTTGTAATTTTCCAATTATTTGTATAATCATTATCATTACTGCTATTGTTAGCCTATATTTTTACTCTATTAGCTGGTATTTGCTCAATGTCACGTTGATCTTTGTTAAGTTGTACTTTAACTTTACAGCTGAATTTATTGTTTCTATGACTGAGGGTTTATTATTCTTTTCTTTTTTATAAGTAGCATTGTTATTTTATTGTTTTGTAACATTTTCTTTGTACAAAACTCTGTGGGCATATAAAATAAAGATACTTTTTTCCCTTTCTCTTTGTTTAAATTAAAATGTTATTTACATTCTTCAAAGAAAGTGTGGTTGAAAAAGAGAAAGTCTTTCACAATGACTTCACTTCATATTTTGACCTGCATATACTTTTTAAAGTACCTTGCTTGATCGTTTTAGACCGCAACTTCCAAATAGAAAAAACACTGAGTTCTCAAGTGAATTTTGAAAGTTTTTGTGCCTCTCTGGCTCTGGGTTTAAAAACATGGGTGGAGAGAGTGACTGCATCCATCTCCTTTTTTCCCATTTCATTGAGATTGAATACCTCTCTCTCTCTCTCTCTCTCTCTCTCTCTCTCTCTCTCTCTCTCTCTCTCTCTCTCTCTTCTCTCTCTCTCTCTCTCTCTCTCTCTCTCTCTCTCTCTCTCTCTCTCTCTCTCTCTCTCTCTCTCTCTCTCTATCTCTCTATCTCTCTCTCTCTCTCATCTCTCTCTGTCTTCAACGTTTTCTAGATCCTCAGTCTCTGCGGAGACATCTTTCATCTTCTGTCTTCTTGAATATTTCCAAGGTCTGATCATAGAAAGAGAATCGGTAACCTATTTCTTTGAAACCCAGGTTCTAGAAGGGATAATATATGCGGAGACATTAATTTCATCTTCTGTCTTGTAAATTGAATATTTCCAAGGTAGATGGCATAGAAAGAGAATCGGTAACGTATCGGTATCGTAAATAAAAAATACACACCATCACAATATAAATCTGAAAAACACCAGGTTCTAAGAAAAAGTGCATGATATTATGTGCGCTTCGTGAAAGCAGTTGCATACTGTTAGAGAAGAAGTTAACTCTTTTGGATTAGTTTTGCCAATGGCGCGTCTATATGGTAGCATTATTTGGTGAAAAAAAAACTCTTAGTTCTTTAGTGAATGCCTATAATTATGGTAGCACTATTTGGTGAAAACTCTCTTAAGTTCTTTAGTGAATGCCTATAATTATGGTAGCACTATTTGGTGAAAAAAAAACTCTTAGTTCTTTAGTGAATGCCTATAATTATGGTAGCCTATTTGGTGAAAAAAAAACTCTTAGTTCTTTAGTGAATGCCTATAATTATGGTAGAACTATTTGGTGAAAAAAAACTCTTAAGTTCTTTAGTGAATGCCTATAATTGTGGTAGAACTATTTGGTGAAAAAAAACTCTTAGTTCTTTAGTGAATGCCTATAATTATGGTAGCACTATTTGGTGAAAAAAAAACTCTTAAGTTCTTTAGTGAATGCCTATAATTATGGTAGCACATTTGGTGAAAAAAAACTCTTACGTTCTTTAGTGAATGGGTTCGAATCCTGATAATACGACCGTGATCCCTACTGGTTGGTCGGTGTCAGTATAATGTGACCAGCTGAGACCGATAAGATGTCCTGGTATCTCAGCCCTGTCTCTATCTGACAAGGTACCCTAATATTGTCACGTGACGGTCCGTGGGATCGCCTTGTTGCTGGCGATGGACGTAAGAAACTAACCATTTAAGGGAGCGAACTCGCGCACGTGGTAAGGCGTCGTTTTTTGGACTCAACCGAGAGGTTCGCGATTTGAAACCGACAAAATGTATGTGCCCAATTTTGTCCCCTACTGATTGGATCGATTTCGGTATAATTTGATCGATAGAAGACAAGAGTTTTGGTATCCCCACATTGTCTCTGCGTGGCAGCACACACAATTGTCGGAATTAGTTTCTGGGCCCGCACACGATGTGGCTGCACCCGTTGTTAAACAAAGACAAATTTCAAAATGCGCTTGCACAAAAACAATGAAACCCAGGGAATGTTCATACCAAATTTCAATATCGCAGCCTTCTGCTCAGTGGCACAGTCATGTATTCATTTAATTCATATTGGCATTTTCAAAACAAAACAAAAACTCATAAAAACTTCAGTGATGTCAACGTTCCGTAATTTTTCGTATTTGCAATAAAATAAAAAAAGGCAGGTAACTGAGGTCAGAGTTTAGCAAAGTTCTATCAAGGAGCTATGTTTTATGATCTATAACATTGTGCTGCTTTGTACAAAGATTCAGTCAAAAGCTCAGGATCTAGTTGGCATCACAAGATCTTGTCTGAGACAAGAATTTCAAGAAATCGCCAATCAAAGATCCATGTCCATGCACCATGAAAATCCGAACTTTATTGAATAAGGGAAAATACTTCTATAAAACAATACATCTAACAAATTACATTTGACTGTAAAACATGCCCTACTTTCAAAACAGTTGCATGCAGAAGAGGTACATGCCGTAAGAAGCTAAGCTTAGTAGGTAGGAAACAAACAAACAAACAAAAGAAATTTTAGCGATAGATTACTAGTCATTAGTAGTTCGTTGCAGGTCATGGTATACGATGCAGATGAAGCTGATGGCGTGCCAACACATTGGCCTACCAGTAAGCCGGACTGGGTTATCGGTAAACTGATTATTATGCACTTCAAAAAATCATGTCCATTTGTGATTGGAATCAAGAGGACCAAAGAAGGAAAAAAAAACTACCAACCAATAAAAAGCGTTTAGTGAGGAAACGGTGGACTCCACTTTCCAGAGATGTTATGAAGATCTGTTGCACAAGTGCAGGATGATTTTTTTTTTTTAATCATACTGGGGTGTTATGAATCCGGTTATAGTTTTGATTATCGTATAGATCTATAGAGAAAATTTGTTTTTTTTAAGGAAACGGTCACACATGAACTAGATATCTACACGTCTTAGTTGGGACTTTTTGGATTTGTTGAATGGGTCTAAGAAAGAACAAAATTAATGTCTTGTGAAGTAGGACGCAGAAAGAATTAAATCAATAAAGGTCGATTCATTATCTGCTCTTATAGGATTTTCACTGATTAAAAGTAAAGTTTAACTTGCGAAAATCATCAAAATTTTTACCCCACCACGGGCACCATGTATGTCAGATTCTAGGCTTTTATAAAACTGCATCTATTTCTAGACAGTTTGCTGAAAAAGTGTGTTAATACGACAAAAGGAAGCATTTCTTAGTAATTTTTAAAATTATCAGGGTGGCATTTTTTAAAGAATGTATTCACTTAATTTCAAATTTTCCGTTGTTCACTTTTTGAAAATTTTTGCTGCAATTTTGACACAATATCTCAAAATGTTTAGCAGAATGATATTGTCATGAAATTTTCTGCAATGCTATTGTTGTTTATGAAAAAGTAAATGATTGTGATGAAGTGCCTAGCTAAAAATTGTGTAAGTTATGATGAAAATAAATAGGCTACCCATAATCCTAAAGTTTTCCGTAAAATTTGCAAGGTATAGCCTTCAGGGCCGTAAATATTGTTGTGGTCTATTATCCGTTTAGACTGTATACGTAGTCAATTTTGTAGAGTTTATGTAAAGTATCAATGTGACAAAGTTTGAAGAGTATTGAACTATTTTGTTGTTGTTAATCTTGACATTTGTGTTGTGTGTTTTTTTCCCAAGCGGATACCCTAACTATCGCATTTTTTTTAATTTAAAAAAGATTCATAGATAAAACCATTTATGTTGTCTTTCTTCACCCAGTGATGGCATTCAATAGAATCATAGCTTGGTAACTGAACATCCCCAACTTAATTTACTTAACTTCCTTTAGTTTTCCAGTTTCGTTTATGTAAAGCCCTTATATTTCTATTTGGTTAGCCCGGTGGCTTACAAGAGCTCAGCGACAAAAGCGTTGGGTCCTTCAGTTATTTGTCCTTCTCTCACTCTCAGTCATCTCACAAGATACGCATAGATGTAGTGTCTCAAAGTTTATTAAATGAAGTGTACAACAGAAGTGTAATATTCTGATCAGCTGAGCTCGCGGCTCACAAAGATTCACAGTGATATATCAATCTTGTTTTCCGCCCTAAAGGCTAACACCGGCCTAATTCTATTAATAGTCTAGATGGTTCAATTTATTGTGTCCCGTAGGCTCAATTAAATATGAAACCCGTAGGCTCAATTTAATAAAACCCGTAGGCTCAATTTAATGTGTCCCGTAGGCTCAATTTATTATGTCCCGTAGGCTCCCCCAGCCGACGGAATCAAGACGTTGGTCAAGTAGACGGGCGTTCGTTAGATGGTCGAATGTGAAATTAGTTTAGGGGATGCGCTTTTTATGCAATTCGAAAGGACCACTACGTAATAGGTTTCGTTCTAAAATTAGGATATGATACTATAGTTATTTTTGGGTAGCGTTGGTGACTCAGATGAAAGGATGGGAAAGGGGACCGTTCTGGCATTGTCTCCCGGTTTTTCCGATCTACCTGGTGACATATCTAATGACGTAGCTAGCTGACTCATTGGGCTCTGTGATCACTAACACTTAGAATTTCCGTTCCATCACTTGCGCACGGTGAGTCATGAATGCACGGGATCGCTGAGTGCAACTCTAACACTATGTTTTAAGACTTGGTACGTGAATATATGAAGTACTGAAGGAAATAAACGTAAGAACTGGGGGATTTCAGAATAATTAAATAGTTTGCAATACTAATACCATTGTTTTAGCAGTACCGTAAAGGTACCTACCCCACATACACCCCCTACTTTTGGAAAGTCGTCCCCGACCTTTACTGGAATGAACTCAAGGAAGAACTTATTTTGATCCTACAAGAATCGAAACTATAGCAGTAGTGACGACAGATTTATCAATTCCTTCTAATGCCAACAAGCTCTTGAGCTCAGACAACTTGTCCGCTAGTGACATTGAAAACTCTCCCGATGTCTGCCACTATGGAGGTTGCTTTAACCTAACCGACCTCCGGGGAGCTGGAACAGGTGGAGGCAGACAAGGCGAAGGGAAAACATGTGTATTCATATCACGATTTATCGTACCTGCATCTTTGACTGAATCATCTGCCGCTTCGGGATGAACAGTCAATAAGATAAGATAAGATAAGATAATTTTTATTTGTCCCTTTGCGGGAAAATCGATTTGGACATGTTAAAAGTATTTTACACATAATAATGATAATAAAAATAAACATTTTACATTACATAATATGAGTGATGGCTCTTTAGTGCATACTGTAGAAACAAATATTACGTTTAACCAAAAAGAATGTAAGCATATAGACGTGAACTTTTTCTTTTACCGCCATTCACTCTTTTCCCCCACTATACTTACACACACATACACACACACACACACACACACAGTTACAAGCTCGCATTAACACAATTGTTTCATGATGAGCTCCTCATTTGCCGTGAGCCTGATGGTACAAATGAGTTATTGTAGCGATCGGTTCTAGCTTTAGGTTGAATTATGCGACCGCTGCGTGTGGAAAACATAAACTCCTGGTTTAGTGGATGGTCGATATCTTTGGTTACATCTAGACATTTTTTCAAAAGTGGCCTCTTATAAAGATCAGTGAAAAGTGGTAGGTCCAGTTTAATTATTTTACCCGCAAAGTTACAAAGAGTTACAAAGAGGTGAACAAGTTTGTTTATCTTGTCAGTATTGTAAGTAAAGACACAGAGGAGGGAGTGGGTGGGGGGGAGGCACCAGACGAGGACATCAGATGCTGAATCAATATGGCCCGATGCGCTTTCAATCCCCTCAGACCAATATGCAGGCCTACAGCCGTGTGGGAATTAAACAAGATCCAGATCTTAAATACCAACGTGAAGTAGGTCATACTCTAATGGCTCAGAAAAATGGCGAGTTACCAAGACCAACGTCCATAATCTGCATTCGTTCATCAACAGGTGGTAGGTGGACTGAGGTTATCCCGAAGCAAACCTCCATCGAGGTGGAGATAATTAATCGAAAATGTGGCTTGATATGCCACACGCTTCGAAAGCCTGTATCCAACATCACAAACTTCACGAGGCAAACCCTGGAGTGGAACCCCCAAGGCAAATACAAGGTAGAATCTAGGTCGTCCGAAGCTGACTTGGCGACAAAGCACCGATTTTTGTACCGAAATTAAAGCCGTTGGTAGGCTAGTGCATGAGCCGAGCTGAAGGAGACCAGCCACATCCAGAACCGAGTTCTGGGGAGGGGATTTGCTGCGGCCCTATGTTCTACAGCGAATCAAGCGGCTAAACTTAACTTAAGTAAAGATCACGCCCAAGTTAACTTTTGACACTTAACTTATGCATTGCAGATTTTTGTATAATGTTGCCCCCCCCCCCCTCTCCCCCCATTAACACGATGAAAAAGCTTTCACATATTCAATTTTGGACTTAGCTATATTATAATTATTGTCTTTTTTTTTTTTTTTAAATAGCCTACACTTAGGCTTACCAGTTATCTTGTGTAGTCAGTTTGTTGTTGTTATTATGGTTGATGTTATAGTTCTATTTTAATTGGAATAGGTCGAAACCTTACTTGGATTGAATCATTTTTCCGACTTTCCTTAAACTGCATTGTCTCTGAGACCCCCCATGTATTTGTTCAACCATTAGAGCACCCCCCCCAACCCCCTCACACACAGACACACTTGAAGAGTACAAGGTCATGACCCCAACACAAAAAACCCTTTAGCGTGACCTTTTTCGACCCTGCCACCTAGCTTGCCATGTTGGACAAAACAAAAGACGTCATGATTCTACTGGTACATGTATGTACTTGATTATATCAATTATCATTTTCATGTAATTCTGTTCATCGTAAAAAACAATTTTATAAAACATTATTAAACAGAAACAAAATAGTGATTGGATGTCGACTAAATGTATACTTTTTATTGACTGGTCTTTAAAAATGTAGGTCTATTTTTTGTTGGGGGGGGAGACATAAAGTTAACTCTGTGAGGGAAAGATTGAACCAATATCAAAGTAATTTACCAATGTTTGGGGAAATTTTAATGTGTTAAACACATTACATAAGGCGTAAAATATTATGCACTGTATTTTATTAGCAAGAAATAATGATTTTGACATCTCTTCTTTACTCTCTGCTGGACAAAATTTGTTCTGGCGTAACAACCACTTCCGCGTCAATGGGAACTCACTTCATGACATCGTGTGTTCGGCTTCGAACTTGCCTCACTTCAGCCTCGGGACGGTTACAAACGGCGTTTAGTCACTTTCAGACTCATAGCGGTAGCAAAATGGCTTATCATACAGAGGACAGAGGCTCAGCCAACAGTGACAACTTTAGGATTTTCTTTAGTAAGTTTTTTTCATAGGACAACTAAGCGTACCGGTCAAAGTCTAACCAGACCTTTGATTACCGGTATTGGTAAATGTAAAATAATGATTGAATCAACACTCGACTAATTAAGAGTTGCATTTAAAAAAAAATTCAAGGTTTCTGATTATCCTTACCTATCCTGAATATAAAGGAAAAGGGAGTGTGTATTTTCCGCCGGGCGGAAAATAACTATATTTGTTTATTCTCCGCCGGTTTTTTTACTGCAGGCAGTCCCGTGACTGCCGTACTATTCTCCGCCGGCTTTAGACTGGAGGTTTCCGCCGGGTTTTGTCACGTGATTCGATCGTGGGCAGAGATTTCATGAACTGCCATTTGGCCCAATGTGGGGCCTTTTTTTTTAAGACGCTATTGCTTTGCTGTTTTTTTATTTTTTTTTATTAAGAAAAAAAAAACACCGACACCTGGAATTTTTGAAAACTAAAAATGAAGATATTTAAGGGTGTATAATGAATGTTTTGCGGTATCACATTTGGCCACTTTTTTAATTGTGATTTGGCCTGTCCGGTGTCAAGCTCCTGAACATTTCCTTTCTCTCTCATGCCCATTCCATCACCACCATTCCTAAAGAAGAGGCGCCCATTCATTTTTCCAAGTTCTCTTGTGTTCGTTGTTACTCTTTGAAAATGGAATTTGTTCAAGGAACCAAGTTTTCTTCCTACGATGTATTCAGTACACGTTTGAAGCTCTACGAACAGACCACTCATTCTCAATTTTCGCTAGTGGGAGCCGAGAAATTGAGTGAAAGCGACCCTCTTTTTCAACGCTTCCGATATCGTGTGCTGCGGTACCATTGCAAACAAGGCCCGAGGACAAAGGAGCGATCGTCGAAAAACGAAAGGCCACTGCAAAGGTAAGATCAATAGATGAATATAGAAAAAAAATCTATTCTTAAATTCTGCTTGATCAGTCTTATTTTTTGTAGATTTTGCATGTATAAATGAGTGCATCAGAACTGGTCAAGGTGGCTGTGTGGTTAGGCGTCCGCCCCGTAACCGGGAGGTCGTGGGTTCGAACTCCGGCCGGGTTTAACATGCCTAGCGAGCACCGTTGCTAAAATGACCTTCAATGTGTTTACGGCGACGTTAAACACCAACTCAGTACTCATTACACTTAGATAAGTTGTCAGCAATACAGCATGTCATAATTGCATCTATTTTTAACTGAAATGAAATGATGGCGAACCATGGTAATAGTGGGGCATTATTGCGAGATTTGAAGAGACTCTGTATGAGCTAACTTAGATAAGTTGTCAGCAATACAGCATGTCATAATTGCATCTATTTTTAACTGAAATGAAATGATGGCAAACCATGGTAATAGTGGGGCATTATTGCGAGATTTGAAGAGACTCTGTATGAGATACGGCAGCTGGGGCCTGAGTAACCTGGGATCAGCTGCTGTGCCAGAATTGTTTTTTTTTTGCCCACCAACCCGGTCTTCACAAACCACTCCATGTTTGATTGTTTCTTTTTCTCAGATCCTACAAAGTCGGGTGCCCTGTTCAACTGAACGTCCGCCTCAACCAACCCAAAGGGACGGAGCCATTCCTTAAAGTGACTAAACTCACAACCGAACATTCTGGACATGAAGTTTCCGAGGAGGTGAGTGATGTAATCTGTTCTGCACTTTTTGATGTACCGAATAAAGGTGGTCCCGTAGCATGTAGGCGTTCCCCCAGCGGGAGGTCAATACCGGGCCGTGTCATGCCTTGGGCTTGAAAATTGGCATTGTAACATTGTTGGGGTATATTTGCACAGTCTCTGTTATAGAGCCTAGCTATCGGTTATAGAAATTATATATTGCAGCGGGGCTTCTGACAGTGATCCGACATCCCCTGGCTCACACAAAATAATAAAGCTAACTCCTTCTTGTATAAATATTGAAGAATAACTTTATTAACTACAAACACGTCTAGGGTATTGAAAGTGTTATAATAAAATGTCGACAGTGATTAAATCCGCAACTGCAATACCAATCTATGATCAATTCCACAACTGAAATAGCAATTTGTAATCGTAACACAACGGCTTATAATAACAGTAACTCTCGCTGACTCAGTGAACTCTTTCCTCCTCACTCTCTCTTCCCGTACGAACCTTTTATAGCGATTTGTTGTAACCCAGATGGTTCAAGATATTTCTAGTATGTATTACAATCAACTAGAAATTGCCAGACTACAAGGGACATTACCTGTTCACTAGAATACTTAGATTTTAAACAAACCGACACTCGAAATAAGTTGTTTATCAGATTGACACATTTCTCGAATGATCATCACAGCTAGGGCAAATAAAGTAGGAAAAGATACTAATATTGCATAGATCCAATATAGAATGATCCTCACAACCGGGACAGGTCAGAGAACAAACTAACGCAATATTTTCTTCAAACAAACAAACACAAACTTGTCACTGGCTTCCAACTGATTCAATAGAAATTATAGCTTTGATTGAATGAGTCATTCATCTTGGTCCTACAAACATGAAAATGTTTCCGTAAGACCTTGTTATATTGTCATAGGTGTTTCCGGTATGTATACACTTGTCTTGGCTTAGCTAAACGTTGCCGCCAGCTTCTGTTTGATGATGAATCATTCAGAAATAAAAGACGAGGCTAATCTTCCTGCTCCAATTTTGAGGCTTACAACCCCGGAAAGGCGCCATGATTGTAATTGTAGAGATTTCTAGCTAACCAAATGGTTTATTGGTGGGGCAGGTGCAGTTTCTCATAGAATCTCCCTTCAAAGTCAGATAATCTGGTTTGAAAAGCTTCTAGATTATTGACTCAGAACAATAGTATGACAGAAAAGGGTGTCACAGCCATGTGGCTGTAAAGTGATTAAAGACACGAGTTGAATCATTTTCCTGACTTTTGTTTTTATTTTTCTCTTACACTTACAGGTGTTCAACCTCTATCCTGAGCAGAGGCGAATTGTTATGGACGAAGTGGACCAAACTATTCTTGCATCAAGGACGATGAAGCCATCAGAACAGCGGGAGATATTAGAAAACCGGCACGCAGGCTGCGTTATGCGTCAAGACGTTTACAATTTGCAGAGGAGACTTGGAGTGGGCAATGGGGGGGATGACAGTGCCAAATGTCAAAACATTATAGGGGACTTGGTTTCAAGTGGCGGTGTTGGGGAGGTGGGAAAGAATGAAAGTGGGGAATTTTTGTTTGTTTGTTTCATGACGTCCTCTATGAAGAAACTTTTGATGATGTACCCTGAGTGTCTTGTACTTGATTGCACCTATAAGGTTAACAATTATTTGTATCCCCTTATGACAGTGATGGTCATTGACAGCGAGGGGCACGGAATGCCAGTTTTTCATGCATTCCTAGCAAAGGAGGATCGGCACATCTTGGAGAGCTGTCTTCGTATCTTTGCTCGGCAGTTTGACACTGGCAATGCCCAGTGTTTTATTGTTGACAAAGATATGGCTGAGATTGCTGCCATTGGCTCTGTTTTCCCTGATGTGCCGATCAATCTTTGCCAGTTTCACATTTCACAGGCTGTGGAACGATTTCTTCGGAAAGAACTTGGTAGGGGCACCTCTGGTTCAAAAGTGGTCCTGGACTCTTTCATGACCCAGGTCACTTCTGAATCAGAAGATGAATTTGAAGAGCTTGTGAGAAAGATTTCTGACATCGTTCCACAGTCTGTGCGAGATTACTTCATGGAAAACTGGTGGTCCAAGCGCCACCTGTGGGCAGCATGCTGCAACACAAATGTAATAAAACTAAATGCAACAACCACCAACACATTGGAGAGTTACCACGGCAAAATAAAAAAGGTAATTAACGAGAAGCAGTCGTTGTCTACTGCCTTGTCTTCCCTGATCTCTTTCGACAACTCCAAAATTTCAGAAAGAGAACGTTTATTTATCATTGCTTCAAATTCAGATGTTTATGACCACAGGGATCAAGATAACGTGTCAAAGACGATCACCAGTTGTTTGTCTGGGTTTGGTGCTGAGCTTGTGAAGCACGAACTCTTCCTGTCTCGTAAAGTTGTTTATTCTGTCGTTGAGGGCCTGGATTGCTACACTGTTTCTTACAGAGACAAAGAGTACTCTACTTCGGTCACAACATGTTCATGCAGCACATACGGACACTTCAAAATTCCATGTCGTCATATTTTCTTTCTTCGTTGTCACCTGAACTTTGATCTTTTTGATGTTGTTCTTGTTCCTGAACGTTTCAGGCGGACCCAAGCTGTTTCAGAATCTTTCCCTTCTGGTACCAGTGACTTTCAAATCTCCACATTCTCGTCTGCTCCTGTGTCTTTACACACTGTTGATGGAAGATTTAATACAGCGAAGGTTCTTTGTGACAAGGCAGCCCGTTTCTTGTCCATTCTAGGTGTCTCAGAGTTCCAGCAGAAGTTTAAGGAGTTGGAAGAGTTTCTAGATAGATGGCTCTGTGAGCCATCAAGTTCTGTTTCAGTTTCCAGTTCTTTTCCATCTCAGAGTGATTTTCAGCCCTGTAGTGACTCTGTTGGTCCTGATAATTTTGTGCCTGAGTGTATTGAGCCTGTTATTGAGTCAGAGTCCGTGTCTGATCATGTTGTTGACATTGTCCCACTTTCTGGTGCTCATATCACTCCAAATGACCTTTTGGTAGTTCCTTGTCCTGCCACTCCTGATCCAAATTCATTTCATTCTGTCCCTGCTGTTGATGTTGACCCAGTTACTCCTCTTATTCTTAATCCCAGCGGTAATGCTTCTGTTCCAGTTTCCAGCTCTTCTCTTGTTCCTAGTGATGCTCAGCTCAGCCGTGACACTCATGGATTTGTAAATCTTTCTCATGTTCCTGATTCTGCTTGTTCTGTTGATCCTTTGTCTGTATCTGAAAGTGTTTGTCCTGTTCCTCAGGACATCTCTGATTCCTCTGGTGTCACCTCATCTTGGCCCAAAATGTCGAGATTGGTTAAGCCTCGGGGAAGACCTTGCAATAGGCAAAGATTCACTCTGAAACGCCGGCGTCAAATTCCTAAAACATTCACGTCTTTGTCTGATGACGAAAAAATCAATTTGTTGTTACCTTCAGTAACAATTCACAGCCATGTTCCAGACAAATTAATTCCTGTTGAGGAGATCAAGCCTTTGGCTGACTTTCATGACAATGTGTTGGACGAGAGAGTGGATATGCTGGTTTTGAAGAATTTATTTGAACCTACAGCATGGGTTCATCTGAAAGATTGTCTTGAAGACAGAGTTGCAGGTCAGATTTATTCGTGTGGTGATTGTCATGCCTATGACGATGGAAAGCTTAAAATGATCCAATGCGAGCAATGTCTTGCTTGGTATCATTTTGAATGTGTTGGCTACAGTTCCAGAAAACAGGTTGCCCTGTGGTTCTGTGAATCTTGCCTGTAAACTTTTGTTAATCATTCAGTTTTTCTGGAACCAATTGTTGTTCAACATTAGCTATCTTGTATATATAATCCAGCATATCCACTCCTTTCGTAGGTTGTTGCATTTGTTTGTTTTTTTATAATCTAATATATTGCAATGTACCACTGTCCCCGCTTCATCCATTGGAACACACTGACATGAACAGCCATAGTCTTTTTTTAATTATCTTTTTTTTTTTTTTTTTTTTTTTAACTTTTAAATAAAATAAAAGTGACGTGGGTTAGTGGAATCCATGTTCCAGATGGACCTGGGACGGTTGGGTTTTTGCTTTTTTTTTTTTTTAGACAGTCTTGGCCAGAATGTTTGTATATTTTGCTTTTATTTCTATAGTGCCACATGAAACTAGTGCCTTTTTTCCCCTCTACTGTGAATTTGGTTTCTTCTATTTTCATTTTCATAGTGCCTGTACGCTTCAATTGAGAGTTGCTTAATGTACCTGATGTAAAAGTTTGATCATTGAAATGTTTTTTCCTCCTTTCCTCCCGAGTTAGCAATCAGCCGTACTGTTGTCTTGCCGATAACCGTCAATAACGTGCTTTATAACCAACATGGTGATATAATTATTATTAAATTATCGATAGTGTTACGTTTATTTTGTATTCTTCTGCTTCCCCGATTTTATGATTTATTTATTTATCGATATGACGATCGTTTTACCCACCCTCGTTCTTGGGATAGCTAGGTTGAAAGTAATAACTTGTGTGTTTTTTTAAAGTGATACAACTTGTGTGTCATTCCGTTTTTTCTGTATTGCTTGTCTTGCAATAACTTGGTTCAACATTTTTTAAGTCAGTTCTGGTTGATAGAATGATTGTGAATTTGGTTTCTTCTATTTTCATTTTCATAGTGCCTGTATGCTTCAATTGAGAGTTGCTTAATGTATCTGATGTTGTAAAAGTTTGATCATTGAAATGTTTAAATGTTGATTATCAATGTCATGGTGTAATTTCCGCACAATGGCTGATTTTGAAAGTAATAAAACTCGTGTGTGTTTTTTAAAGTAATACAACTTGTGTGTCATTCCGTTTTTTCTGCATTGCTTGTCTTGTCATAACTGTTGGTTTTTGTCCTCTGCATTTGGAATGCTTTATGACATCCGATTCACACTGTCCTTTTGAAATTAGCCCATACTCTATATTAACTATTAAAATAAAAGTAATAACATGCATTGACTAGATGTCATTACATGTATCGAGGCCCAGGCCAAAAGGTCATATATTTTTTTCACTTCTTGTTATGCCAAGCGGGCAGTGTGTCGTGCTGCTTCTGCTAGGTCAGACATGTCTTGCTCGATCAGACGGGCAGCGTGATAAAACGCGGCGGAAAATTTCAAACAATGGTAATTCTCCTGTTGGAAATGCTCAGTCAAACGGGCAGTGGGTAATGAAAAAGCCCGACGGAAAATAAACAAATTATCTATTCTCCACCGGGCGGGAAAATAAACGAATTGAGCTATTCTCAGCCGGGCGGAAATGTGTCTTGAAAGGCCGAAAAATCCGGCGGAAAATAAACAAATTTAGCTATTGTCCACCGGGCGGGAAAAACCCGGCGGAAAATAAACGAATTGAGCTATTCTCAGCCGGGCGGAAATGTGTCTTGAAAGGCCGAAAAATCCGGCGGAAAATAAACAAATTTAGCTATTCTCCACCGGGCGGGAAAAACCCGGCGGAAAATAATCGATTTGAGCTATTCTCAGCCGTGCGGAAATGTGTCTTGAAAGGCCAAAACTCAACGCGGAAAATAAACAAATTTAGCTATTGTCCACCGGGCGGGAAAAACCCGGCGGAAAATAAACGATTTGAGCTATTCTCAACCGGGCGGAAATGTGTCTTGAAAGGCCAAAACCCAACGCGAAAAACCCGGCGGAAAATAAACATTTGAGCTATTCTCAACCGGGCGGAAATGTGTCTTGAAAGGCCAAAACCCAACGCGAAAAACCCGGCGGAAAATAAACAAATTTGGCTATTCTCCGCCCGGCGGAAAATAAACAAATTTGTCTATTCTCCGCCCGGCGGAAAATAAGCAAATTTGGTTATTCTCCGCCCGGCGGAAAATAAACACAGCCTTTACAAAGAGGCTTCAACCGAGCGCTAAATTGCATTAAAAAAATTCAAGGTTTCTGATTATCCTTACCTATCCTTGCCAAACTGCACTTAGATCTAGATCTAGATCTAGATCTATATATACGGCTAGATCTAGATATAAATTTAGGTTTTGGAGCAAATGAGAAATAATCAATCGTACAGTCTATAACTAGATATAATTATAGTACCGTATACTAGAGATCTAGTGCAATCCAATACTTTTTAAAAAATGATTATGAATTAGTAATCACTAGATCTAATCTAGATTAGATCTATAGATATCTAACCCGTCCCTAACTAACAATACACTTGATTGTCACCATGAATAATCAGCATATATTTTCATAATTTTAAAAGGTTTTACTAGATCAAGATCTAGAATCTAAGTCTAGCCTAGAGATGTGATAAATAATAAATTAAGATAAAGATTTGTAATTTCACTTGAAGCATTCACAAGCTCACTTAAATTATATTAAAACAGAATTTTTAATTGAGCTTGAATGGGCCAGAGATTTGCAGTTAGCCTAAATAAATCATTAATCATTTTAATGACAATTGTATGTACTTGTTACTTCTGCAGAAAACGAGTCTGGAGTGCCAGTATCACCTTTTCATGATATTCCATTGAATGTGGAAGGGCAAAATGGTGTTTTTAACATGGTTGTGGAAATTCCACGATGGAGCAATGCTAAGATGGAGGTAGGAAACAATTAAAACTTAAACACTAACAGGTTTCCCTTGTAAGAACCTTTTTTGTTTGTGGATGTGCAAAAGATACTGTATATCTTTTGAAAGCATGTCCTCTGTCCTGGAAATGGTCTCAATGTTTCTTATATATATATTAATGTATTGGATGATGTTTAAAAAAAAATTGAAAACTAAATTTTAACAAGAATGCTGCAACAAAGTATTTGAACTTTGTTTTTCACCAATGCATGGGTGCAAGTTTTCAGGAATAAGCGGCATTTTCGTATTCATGTCACCTGTTGTGAATCAAATGGCATTGGTGCCTTGAAAAGTCTGCAAATATTGTCTTGACAGTAATAGCAACTGAATCGCAGTCCAAACTCCCTCCATAATTCATCTTGGAAGAGTGCAAATGTGGCCAAGATTCCGATGACCCTGTTGTAAAGGCAATGCAGCCTACCATACAGACGGAGAGGAAATAGAAACTCTTCTTTACTCTCTGCTGGACAAAATTTGTTCTGGCGTAACAACCACTTCCGCGTCAATGGGAACTCACTTCATGACATCGTGTGTTCGGCTTCGAACTTGCCTCACTTCAGCCTCGGGACGGTTACAAACGGCGTTTAGTCACTTTCAGACTCATAGCGGTAGCAAAATGGCTTATCATACAGAGGACAGAGGCTCAGCCAACAGTGACAACTTTAGGATTTTCTTTAGTAAGTTTTTTTCATAGGACAACTAAGCGTACCGGTCAAAGTCTAACCAGACCTTTGATTACCGGTATTGGTAAATGTAAAATAATGATTGAATCAACACTCGACTAATTAAGAGTTGCATTTAAAAAAAAATTCAAGGTTTCTGATTATCCTTACCTATCCTTGCCAAACTACAACTTAGATCTAGATCTCTAGATCTAGATATAAATTTAGGTTTTGGAGCAAATGAGAAATAATCAATCCTACAGTCTATAACTAGATATAATTATATAGATTTAATAGTATTATACTAGTGCAATCCAATACTTAAAAAAAAAAATGATTATCATTATGAATTAGTAATCACTAGATCTAGATCTAGAATCTAGATCTAGATCTATAGATATCTAACCCATATCTCTAACAATACACTTGATTGTCACCATGAATAATCAGCATATATTTTCATAATATTAAAAGGTTTTACTTTTACTTGATCTAGATCTAGATCTAGAATCTAAGTCTCGCCCAGATGTGTTATAAATAATAAATTAAGATAAAGATTTGTAATTTCACTTGAAGCATTCACAAGCTCACTTAAATTATATTAAAACAGAATTTTTAATTGAGCTTGAATGGGCCAGAGATTTGCAGTTAGCCTAAATAAATCATTAATCATTTTAATGACAATTGTATGTACTTGTTACTTCTGCAGAAAACGAGTCTGGAGTGCCAGTATCACCTTTTCATGATATTCCATTGAATGTGGAAGGGCAAAATGGTGTTTTTAACATGGTTGTGGAAATTCCACGATGGAGCAATGCTAAGATGGAGGTAGGAAACAATTAAAACTTAAACACTAACAGGTTTCCCTTGTAAGAACCTTTTTTGTTTGTGGATGTGCAAAAGATACTGTATATCTTTTGAAAGCATGTCCTCTGTCCTGGAAATGGTCTCAATGTTTCTTATATATATATTAATGTATTGGATGATGTTTAAAAAAAAATTGAAAACTAAATTTTAACAAGAATGCTGCAACAAAGTATTTGAACTTTGTTTTTCACCAATGCATGGGTGCAAGTTTTCAGGAATAAGCGGCATTTTCGTATTCATGTCACCTGTTGTGAATCAAATGGCATTGGTGCCTTGAAAAGTCTGCAAATATTGTCTTGACAGTAATAGCAACTGAATCGCAGTCCAAACTCCCTCCATAATTCATCTTGGAAGAGTGCAAATGTGGCCAAGATTCCGATGACCCTGTTGTAAAGGCAATGCAGCCTACCATACAGACGGAGAGGAAATAGAAAGGTGTTACAGCTGTAGGTCAAGCCAAAGAATGCCTTAAGATAAAAGAAGTAATTGAGCCAACTCAAATTGTTTGTGAAGGTCTATGGTCAAAAGCTGAAGGGAATGAGAAAAGAGACATGGGCATCACTGAGATACGACCGAATGAAGATTCCAGAAGGGTCGAGAAAGCAGTTCAACAACCACAATAGGGACAATGGACTAATTGGGGTAATGTCCTGCAAAAATCTCTCACATGGAATGACATGTGGTACATGGCGTCACTTCGGATCAGCTTCCTAATTAGATCTCCTGCCCTCCAGTGCAAATCTGGTGCGGTGGAGAAAGAAAAATCTCACTTGTCCATTATGCCAAGCCAGACAGACTGCACAACATGTCTTGAGCTCCTGCAAAACCGTCCGTACACAGGGAAGATGTATGGAGGTATAATAGGGTCCTTGAGAAACTTGCCACACTTACAGACACTGGTAAAAAAAAAGAGACCACAGTCCCTGAAACAAGTGCAGTAATATTCCAAACAGGGCATGGAAGGTCGATCATAGCCTAGTGTGGTGAAAGTGTGTTATGAGTATGTTGTGAGTTGTGTTAGGGTTGCCTAGATGCCTGAGCCTAGAGAAGTGTGATGTTAGTGAGTTGAGCTAGGCTTGCCTACAGGCCTTAGCCTAGAGATGTGTGGTGTGAGCTGTTTTAGGGGCTGTAGATTTAGTCAGTCTTGGAGTGTCTTTCATCTTGAGTGGATAAAATCTACTTGGGATACGGGATTGCCTTGGCTGCTGATAGAGCAAAGATCTAGACCTTCTCTCTGTCTTACTACTTCTGCTGCTATTTCTAGTGCTCTCGGCGCCTGAACACAACAAAAGCAACAAACCAAAGGATAGGCTTACTAGACAGGTGTGACGACTGGCAAGTTTCAGCAGAAAAGTGCTTGGATAAGCGACCAAACCAAGATGTGGGTTTGGGTTTGAATCCTGTGCTGTGAAAATAATTTTTTTAAAGATGTCAGAAAGACACCTGAGTGTGATCCGACCCCGTGAGAGTGTCGAAGTTAAGGGCTGAAACTCTTGCTTACAAAGCAGCGTTTGAACAGAAAGCATCAGTTTTGTGGCAGTAAATACATGCATGTGTATTTCAAAATGCGTAAATAGGGAGAAGAATATTTGGGTTGTATGTTTTCATTTGGCATGTACAGTTAACGTCAAATGAAACTAAATGTACATTGTAGTTATTGATTGCAACTTTTGAATACTACGAATATTGGAATGAAAGGATTGTTTGTTCTTTTAAGTTTCCGTCAACAAAGTAATTTTCTAATTACATGCTGTGTATACTCATTAGTTTCATTATGTTGGTATGTTTAACTCCAGCGTGTGTACTTTGTTTAATTATGATAAAAGTATGAACACTTTATTGAAGTTCAATGATTTTTCTCTGCTGTTCAACTTCAAGTGGAAATTCAGCATTGCCTTATGATAATGTAATATATAGAGAATTGTAAGTTTCTACAAGCTAAATTGATCGTCACTCTGACTGAAGCTCTCTAATAATTCTACAGTATTTATTTTAAAAGTTTGAAATTGAAAATTGTTTATTTTATAACATTTTCGTATGACGTGTCAGTACATGTATGTACACATGTAAGTTTCTACAAGCTAAATTGATCGTCACTCTGACTGAAGCTCTCTAATGATTATATTTAATCTATATAAGTATTTATTTGGAACCTTTGAAATTAAATACAAAATTGTCTTACCAATCATTTCAAAGATTTTTTTATGACGTTTCAGTACATGTATGTACAAAGGGGATCAAATAATTATGACATTTAAACGTTATACAGCCTCCTTTTGATTTCTGCTATCTGGATCTTTTACCCTAGTCTACTAGTTATGAGCTTTTCATGTGAGTAATAGTAAGCCATTACTCTTTGCTGTCAGTAATTTTCCACCACATCACTACATAAATATCTGAAAGTTCCATACAATACCCATCTCAACTTACTGGTCTAGGGTTGTTTTCTTTTTTACCCACTTTTCCATCTCTTTTACAGTTTGCTTCATCTGATAATTCGGGGCCATCCTGTTTTGTTGCTGTTGTTTTTATTGTTTTGTTTTTCAGGATTGTCTGAATGTGAATAATTCTAAAGCATACTTGTAATTAGCTTAGCCAACTTCTGGTCTCTGTTTGATCTTGTGTTCACCTTGTTTCCCCACTCTGTATTTATGTGATAGTACATGACATTTTAGTTTTGGAGTCCGTTCGTCTTTTGATAATGGGTACCGTGATGACGCCACATGCTAGTATTTTTGTGAAAGCTGTAAGTTTATAAAGATGGAGACGCAGTACATAATAAACAGCCTTAAAATGCACCGTTAGTTGGGGGAATGCCTTGTTAGTTTTCTGGCTACATTATGTTTTAAGTTGTGTGAGGTGGTATTGGTGCAGACTGAACGGAGGTTCAGTGGGTAGAAGGCACATATTCTAGTCATGAGTCCGGGTTCAAATTCCTATCAAGCCAGTTTTGTTCCTTTCTGATCCTGCGTCGGTACATGCGTATTTGTTCTGTTTGGCAGCTTTATCAAATTTGTCAGACTTCGGGGACAAAATATATTTTTAAAAAAAACAACACGAAAATGTAGTCTTGTCTTGTACTTGTAGATCTGGTATTACAATCATGCCGATCAGATCTGTTTAAATAGCTACTTGGTTATTTTCGTCCCCGCACTGTCTCGCTTGTAGCAGCACATAAAATAGTCAGACTTTAGTCTAGGGGCTCGTCCACAATAAAACCTGTGAGTGCTGATGTTGGGCGTTAAGCAACTAACTCATTTCATCGTCTCGGATGGTACGGAGGCAGTGTGGTTAAAAGAGTAGCATATAGCGGCATATTTCGTGCTACGGTTCATCACATCGTATAGACATTGATTTTCTTCTCCCACATTTGTTCCGCAAATCATTAATAGAATTTCAACTCAAAACATCTAAGAGTAGCATGAATATTTCATAACACTGATAGATTGTATTATTCTTGTTATTGTTATTTAATTATTATTGTTGTCGTTATAATAACCACTTCGACTGTCCCCAGTTTATTAGTTCCATTTGTAACTCATTACGTTGTCTGGGTCGGTTTGGAGGCAGTGTGGTAAAACATACAGTACGCGTATTTAGCGGCATATTTCATTCTAGGGTTCATTACGTCATTACAACGTATGAATAGACATTGATTTTCTTGTCGCGCGTTTATTTAACAAATCATTAGTAGAATGTCAGCGTACCTCAATCCATCCCATAACTGGGGCTCGTCCACAATAAAACCTGTGAGTGCTGATGTTGGGCGTTAAGCAACTAACTCATTCCATCGTCTCGGATGGTACGGAGGCAGTGTGGTTAAAAGAGTAGCATATAGCGGCATATTATTACTACTACTACTACTACTACTACTACTACTACTACTACTACTACTACTACTACTACTACTACTACTACTACTACTACTACTACTACTACTATTGCTACTACCACTTCGACTAGCACCAGTTTAAAATCTGTTTGTAAAGTCACCATAACATGTACCTAGACGTCCAGGATAATAAGAATCTGCGGGTGCTTTGTTATATTTTGGTTTTAAGCAAACATCACGCCCTCACAACAAGATGGCCATGCCGCTTTTTGTCCTCGCTAAGGTTGCACGGATTTTGTTCGTTAAGTTGGGCCGGTTTTGTTTGACAAAGAAAACATAGTGTCATCACCAGCTTAAGATGTCCAGCTTTCAATCTTGACATGATTGTATTAACCATTGTCTTTGTCACGTTCAACTTAGACTTTGGGGGGTTTGGTGGACGGTATTGAAATAATGAAGCATGTTCAAAGAATTTCACGTCTTCAACAGCGTCATTTGTTGTTTGGTTGCTGTTTTATTGGCCCAAGATTGCTGCATTCTTTTGCTTCACAAACCAACTTTTCTTATTCTGATTTTTTTCTTCTTTTCTAGTCTCTCTCTCTCTCTCTCTCTCTCTCTCTCTCTCTCTCTCTCTAACGAATTTGCATTTTCTCACCTGCTTCACTTTTTTTCGCAAATGCATTTCACACTTTCAGCAGAAAGCTTGCCCCCCCCCCCCCCCCCTCCCCCCACCCCTTCCACTTACACCGAGAAGCCCGCCCCCCCCCCCCCCCCCCCCGATTTGATTTGACTCACACTCTGCTGTGTTGAGTTAGTGTTCATGATGATTGCATCAGGTCTGAGGTCACCTTCAAACTCCACAGTCGTCCTCTTCATATAATCCCAGATTGAGAAAATGTGCACAATGCTCCGCATGTTTCTGTCATTGAATTTATAGAGACGTTAACATCTAGTCGCGGCCCTCCGCCTGATCCATTGCAGTGGTGGTGTGAGTACCCACACCTGCGCGATGGAGAGAGCAAATCGTTGGACGTGTCTTGTGTAGGCTTAATTGATCGGCGATGTGGACTCAATAGATGTAGTCAATACATCGGTCTACTGTTTGCTTGTTGAGTGTTGATTTGCCTGGTGTATGTTACGTATGTATCTACCGTGCCTTCTCACGTTTCTGTCTTACTTCTCATGGATGGGTGAAAATCGAATCGAATTCAAACATTCGAGAATGTGTGAAAAGCTGAGCTCGGTGTTGTTACCCTGTTGTCTACGTGTGTGGTACATGTACAATAAGTTTATGATGGCTTGTCCTTTAGGGTACCGTAGGTGAAATGCGAGGTTCGGCAAGATGTTACCGATAATTTGACTTTTTTTTTTTTAAATTCATGTCTGTGTGGGTTTATTTTTTTTTTCCTTCTTTCCGTTCCCTTTCGTGTGTAAACATTTGCAGCCTTGAAAGAAAGTTTGTTCAGTCCCCTTAACCTTACTGCACTCATTGAAAAAAAATCTGTATTGAAATCGGCGGCGAATGTGAATGGGCGGTTGTTGGTTTCTTTATACGTGAAGTTGAAAAACTGTCCTGAGTTGAGGTTAATGATGCTTTAGTTTTCTTCGGTCCGTGCATTTGTAAATACACACGTACTTGTATCAGCGTGAAAACCTTGGATTGAGTCTCTTGTCTGCTTTGTTGTCGCTCACTAACTTTAGAGCGAGACCTCTTTTCCTAATGAATCTAATGTTTACTGATCACCTGTTTTCTATGCAAACTACATGTACAACACAGAAATGTTTAGATCTATAGGAAGGTGCGGATGCCATAATTGCGACAAAGTCAATATATCAAAAAAAAAAAAAATACCGCTTGATTTGGGCCTCTGTGCCTGCGCTCTTATAAGTATGGGCTTAGCTGTTATGAAACGTCTAAGAGAGAGCTCCTAGTCATAAAAAAACTATGGGTTCCATGGGGTGTGCACGAATGGTTTTCTTTATCCTGTATTTAGTGGTGGGGTATATATCGATGTCGTTACTTTTTTCCCTCCAGAGCAATGCTAGAAATGCGAATGAAACGCATTATGTTTGGGTTGAGAGTATGGTTGTGTGCTTATAAAATATTTTAGTTTGTATGTTTTCTAGCTTTGCTGGTGGATTCCATTCAAAAGGCGATGGCTTTCCGTCAGGCAAACAATGTTGAGATCAGTTAGCGTAGAATTTCAGACCCGCTCTCGCCGACTGAGCTAACGAGCACCTCCGCCTCTCCCGCCTTCTTATTTCACAATAGATTGTTTTTTTGCACCCCATATCAGTTTACGTTGCCTTAAGAGACAGTCTATACACTGTACTTGTTTATTCTCAAGGAGAGTCATATACGGCGTCAGGCCGCAAGACCATCATCTGACAATTTATGCCAAAGAGCGATGATACCAGTTATAGCTGTTCGCATGGCGTGCTGACATTGACACCTACCAATTGAGTCAAAACAGGCGACCCAATTGGGAATCGAACTCGAGACTTTGGTTCAAAACCCATGCGCTCTGCCGAGTAATACAGTTACAGACTTTTGTGGTTCCCTTCTTTTCTTATCTCCCTTAATTCCAACACACAAAGTCGCGGCCCTCCGCCTGATCCATTGCAGTGGTGGTGTGAGTACCCACACCTGCGCGATGGAGAGAGCAAATCGTTGGACGTGTCTTGTGTAGGCTTAATTGATCGGCGATGTGGACTCAATAGATGTAGTCAATACATCGGTCTACTGTTTGCTTGTTGAGTGTTGATTTGCCTGGTGTATGTTACGTATGTATCTACCGTGCCTTCTCACGTTTCTGTCTTACTCCTCATGGATGGGTGAAAATCGAATCTCATTTCAAACATTCGAGAATGTGTGAAAAGCTGAGCTCGGTGTTGTTACCCTGTTGTCTACGTGTGTGGTACATGTACAATAAGTTTATGATGGCTTGTCCTTTAGGGTACCGTAGGTGAAATGCGAGGTTCGGCAAGATGTTACCGATAATTTGACTTTTTTTTTTTTAAATTCATGTCTGTGTGGGTTTATTTTTTTTTTCCTTCTTTCCGTTCCCTTTCGTGTGTAAACATTTGCAGCCTTGAAAGAAAGTGTGTTCAGTCCCCTTAACCTTACTGCACTCATTGAAAAAAAATCTGTATTGAAATCGGCGGCGAATGTGAATGGGCGGTTGTTGGTTTCTTTATACGTGAAGTTGAAAAACTGTCCTGAGTTGAGGTTAATGATGCTTTGGTTTTCTTCGGTCCGTGCATTTGTAAATACACACGTACTTGTATCAGCGTGAAAACCTTGGATTGAATCTCTTGTCTGCTTTGTTGTCGCTCAGTAGCTTTAGAGCGAGACCTCTTTTCCTAATGAATCTGTTTACTGATCACCTGTTTTCTATGCAAACTACATGTACAACACAGAGATGTTTAGATCTATAGGAAGGTGCGGATGCCATAATTGCGACAAAGTCAATATATCAAAAAAAAAAAAAATACCGCTTGATTTGGGCCTCTGTACTTGTTTACTCTCAAGGAGAGTCATATACGGCGTCAGGCCGCAAGACCATCATCTGACAATTTATGCCAAAGAGCGATGATACCAGTTATAGGTGTTCGCATGGCGTGCTGACAATGACACCTACCAATTGAGTCAAAACAGGCGACCCAATTGGGAATCGAACTCGAGACTTTGGTTCAAAACCCATGCGCTCTGCCGAGTAATCTCACCCCTTACAGTTACAGTTACAGACTTTTGTGGTTCCCTTCTTTTCTATCTCCCTTAATTCCAACACACACACACATCAAGCCGTTGGGGTAAAAGCAATGTACATGCTAATGATCGTTATGTAAGAAGAGTTTACCGCGAATAGCCCGAGGCTGAACTAGATCTATATTGATCTCCGATGGTGGTTTGTGTGTGTCTGTGTGTGCCAAGCTCTGCATGCATGGCACTTCATACTGACCTGGGTGTCTTCTGTCGGACTATCCGCGACCACGGCTGGGTTGGGATCACACTAGTGAAGTGATATCAGACCCCCTGAAATAGAAATGTGTACATTTATGGGAGAGGGGACAGTCGCCTTATAATAAAGAGTTAACGTTTGGAGACATGGCCGCTGTGCTCCTTTCTGGTTGGCTCGGTGTCCGTGTGTTTTGGAAGTCTGAGGGTGAGACTGGACTGAAGTCCTGGTATCCCCGCCCTATCTGTGGGGCAGCCCATAACAATGTTAGGCATTTTTATGGTTGGTCTTTACACTTCAAACCGTCTGCTTGATAACCTAGTAAGTTGTTGAGAATTGCCGTTAAAAACCTGACAGCAGAGATTAAGATAGGACAGGTTAGTCTTATTATATATATATATAGGATGTTGCAAGGTTAATCTTGGACCTGGTTTCCCTTTAGATTCTCATCACGTAACTAAAAAAAAATGTTCTGACGCTACGGAGTTTCTTTGGTTTAGTGTGGCTGCTTCTTTGCCCTCTGCCCACCCCTAAAAATACATGTCGTGTGTATAAGCTTAGGGTTATAATGGGAACAAATATGCCGGTCTCGGATCTTATAAAGTCAATATTGCTCCTGTCATTCTTCTTATTGAATTACCGTCACTGATCGTAGTGTTCTGGTCACGCTAGAGGGATTTAGTTGCTTATAAATAAGAAAAAATTATATCAACCTAACATATTTCATTTTATGTTTTTAGCCTAAATCTTCATCATTTAAGTATTGCAACAAGACAATGGTCGTTTTTAATGTAATTCTAATTTCTATACGTGTATTTTATTTCAAGCAATTAGAACTAATACCACCTGGACCAACGTCATTACAAATTATCATGTCCTTTTATGGCCCCACCCGACACTGCAATAGGCTAACAATCGGCGTTCGTTCTTTTGTACTTAACGCCAAAGTAGCAAAGCCATAGACATTCTACTCGACGGTATATTATAATAAACTGTTAATTTATTCCTGCAGCCCGGAGAGGATCGAAACGAATGAAATTCTTTATCACGTCTGTTTATAAGAGAAATACTGGTACACGTCGTAATACGGGCATAGGCTTGTATTTTTTCGCTCGTTTATTAAAGAAATGTAACCTCTCTCTCTCTCTCTCTCTCTCTCTCTCTCTCTCTCTCTCTCTCTCTCTCTCTCTCTCAGGGGGCGCGGTGGTCCAGGGGTAGAACATCGGCTTCCGACGCAAAAGGTCCCGAGTTCGAATCCTGGCTGTTGCGTTCCCTACTGGTTGGGTCGGTGTCAGTATCATGTGACCGGCTGAGACAGGGGTCATGGTATCTCCGCCCTGTCTCGTGTGCGGCAGCACATAAAATTGTCAGACGTCCGTCTTGGGGTCCGTCCACAATATAGCCTATATAGTGCTGCTGTTGGACGATAAACCAACCCAACAACAACTCTCTTCTCTCTCTCTCTCTCTCTCTCTCTCTCTCTCTCTCTCTCTCTCTCTCTCTCTCTCTCTCTCTCTCTCTCTCTCTCTCTCTCCCCTTGTAATGGGATAATTGCTCGCTCGAGTTTCTCTACCAGACTAGAGGTCCATGTAGATTCGCAAAACAAACATGACAAGCACCCCTTCGAACCCTAGGGCACATTCATCAAGATTAGGCACTGTAGTGTAGCCGTTAGCCTTAGAACAAAAGCGTGGTTAACTGGTTATGGAACACCGCTGATACAGAGTGTAAACAAACATATTTACCGCGTCCTTCGCGTATTTCAGGCAAATTAATGAGTGTGTGTTTCTAGGCTTAGTAGTCTTCGGCAAAACTGACGTTATGAATGAGTGCTCCTGAAAATTATTACTGTTTGATGTATTTTTTAATATAATGGTGCTCTGTAAGCCTCGCCACTAAAATAATGTCAATATCGAACTAAATGTCTTATCAATGCTGCCTTGGTCGTAAGATTGAACTTATCAATGCTGCCTTGGTTGTCACACTGTCTCTGCAACTTTTTGCAATTTTAACAATTTTTGTGAAAATACAATAATTTCCTGGGTATTTTTCACATTCTAGGTAGACAAAAAGGTACCATGATGTTATTATGTATTAAATTATATGGGCCTATCAATCTTAAAGAAACATTCCTTTGTGTCGAATGAGTCTGATCTAATTAGTGAGACCAAAAGTGTGGAATGAGCAGAGAAACTCTGGATTTCTATACAAATTACCTGTCTGCCACAAATAGTAAAGACCTAACTCTAGTTTGGTTCTCCTTGATTAGTTAAAAATCTCTATGCCTGTCTATTCGTCTTTGTTTCTGTTTGTCTCTCGAAATGTTTCTATCAATTTTCATCAACTAATAGGCCTGCCCCTGGTTGTCTAAGTAAGAGACGCTGCCTTTTTTCGTCAATCTATGCAGCAAGTCCGCTCATCAGAAACTTTTTGTTTTTCCTGGCCTCCTGCTCTTTTCAGTTTTTCCTTAGTTAAGAGGTGTTCCAAAATCTCATGGTGTGACCGATGGAGGAAGCCAGCAGTTGCCTTGATTCTATATCCAACAACCTTCTTCTTACAAGAGAATTACTTTATGTATCGTAAATAACCTGGATCGTCTCTAATTTGTCATGGTCATGGCGTATCCTTTTTTTACGGAGCTTCCAACACCAACTTTCAGGGAACCTCTTGTGTCTTGTAGGATGTGATCAACTTCTGTGATTCTTGTTCCAAGCCAATGTTTTAGTTTTAATATCCACACTCCAAGTCCTCTTCTGCCCTTCATGGTGTCCTCCATACATACTTCTTAATGTCGTGTGCCATACATGACAAGATATGTGACCAAAATTTGATACATTTTTCTTTTGTTTTTAACCTTTTGTCTCTACCGTTATAAATTATCTTTAAAACTAACTGTATGTCATAGTTTGTGGCTTTGGTGGTTCTGAAGTTCCTTTGGTCTGTCAATTTTCAATAGTCAAAATGATCATATGAGGATACAATTTCAAAAGATCAAAACATAATATTTTACAGAAAAATTCCTTTTGTAGGAATTGTAAATATTTTGATTTATATTTAATTTAAATGTTTTTTCATTTTGTTTTTTTTAATTTGTACTCCTGACAAGAGTTAAAACTATTGTGTTTGTGCATGCCCAGGTGTGCAAGGATGAGAAGCTGAATCCCATCAAACAGGACACGAAGAAGGGCAAGCTGAGGTACGTGAAGAACATCTTCCCGCACCACGGGTACATCTGGAACTACGGCGCTCTGCCTCAGGTACGTATGCTTCATTTGTTGATTTTGTGTCCTTTTGATTGTGTGTCCTTTTCAGACCATTTTACACTACTCGAAGTTTCACTCATACTGTGTGAAAACAATTAGCACCAAGTGATTTTAGTCTTGGTGCAGATAAGCGAGTCCTAAAGATTCAGCTAACTTTTTGTTGCATGTACACTTTATAACAGAAATATTGTTTTCTCGGTGATCAAGTATGTATTTGTTTGACAATTTAAACATCTCAAAATTAAGTGAAAGTTTTCAAATGAATGACCTTTATTGTTGTAACATTTCTCGGCAGTTCTATTTTGATATGACTCCTGGACCTGGTCATTTGAACAGTAGTATTTGTTGTAGCATGAGGACAATGGGGTCTAACAGGAGCGTGTGCAGGTTGTAATATGTCAGGTGGTTTGGCTGGTGTCAGTATCATAACTTGCCAAGTCTTGGTTATTGTGCTTGGGGATCCTGTCGAGTATATATGGCTGTACTTGACGACTTAAGAGAGAGCCAGAGAGATCAATTATTTTATTTTAGTTGCTGGAATTGACAAGCAGAGGATGAGAGAGAGCATAATAAATGTTAAATAAGAGATGAGACGTTCAGGTAATGATCTTTTTATTTTAATATATGCTTAAGTGAAAAAGCTACATGTTTTATTTACCTTTCTCTCACAGACCTATGAGGATCCCAACATAGTGACTCCAGACACAGGAGCCAAGGGAGATTCTGACCCCATCGACGTCTGCGAGATTGGATTCAAGGTGAGAGCTAGAAAGTCATGTTAATAAAAGATGGAATGTGCCGTGATTTTATTATAAACATGGTTTTGGTAAGGCATGTTTTCCATTTTTTCCCATAGGACATGGCTGCACTACAAAATTAATAACTCAAATCTCACATACTACATAGATTTGCAAAATTATTCACTTCTTTCAGAACCTTGCAAATATGGCCAAAATCCAGCTTTGTAGTACCAAGCATACCTTTATTGAATATCAATTAAATTTTTTTTGTAATTATAACCGTTAATATTATTTGCACTTTTTTTTGTTTGTTTGTTGTTTACAAAATAAAAGAAAGATGGGCCCTTGAAAGAAAAAGAAAATGTATTTTGTATGGGGAGCCCTCCAATGAATCTTTCTATCTCTGCTTGATCTGCTTGTCTTCACAGATCCATGACCGCGGGGCTGTCATCCAAGTCAAGCCTGTGGGAATAATGTGCCTTATTGATGAAGGTGGGGCTGCTGTCATGACAACATGCTTCTTAACATTCATGTATTGGATCTTCTTAAAGGGGAAAGGAATAACATTTCATTTTGTTATAAAGGTTTTTGAAATAAATATCTATGCAGATCTTGAACAAAATGAAGACTTTCATGTCGTACAATTTCATGAGTCTCCTAATTTCCTGAAAAAAAAAAAGATATTGAAATTTCTTAAGTCCTTAAATCTGTTTAAGACAAAAATTATAGATATTTTCAATAAAATCAAATGTCTATAAAAGTTACTCAAAAAAATAAAGAATGAGTTTGTTTGTGTAGAATCGTCAGCATCTTTATCAGAGGAAAATCAGGCTGTAACTGAACCATAGCAATAAGCAAATACTGCTAAGTCCGTTCTATTGCTAAAAGTTCTCAATGCCTATCAATCAAGTTTTATCTTTACAAAGTTAAAATCTATTCATGCTTTTTTTTTATTAATAAATTTTTTCAATTCCTTTTTAACTTCTTTTTCACCAGGAGAGACTGATTGGAAAGTTCTCGCCATTGACGTCACGGATCCCATGGCTGACAAGATCAATGGTAAGAAACTAAACCAGATACAGTTGTCATGGCGTTTTAAACGTGAGCTTGAAGGCTCCCAGCAGTTTTTGAAATAGTATTTTGTCAGGATTCGTTCAAATTATTTTTATATTGAGGTTAGCAAACATGAAGGGGATGTGATCGTTTCTTTTAAATTTTATGTAGTCATTCTTTAAATTTAGATGTATTCCTCAAATATCCTTGTGACTATGAAAAAAGTGGGGACTTACAGAGTTCCTGGGCATATATGGCGTACAGTTAGGATTAATCTTTGGAAAAAATCTCCAATCAAATATTTTATAGACAATGTATCTTGTTACAGCAGATTTTATATAAAGGAAAGTAGTATTCTGTTATGATTTTGGTTGTTTTTAGAATGGCAGTATTTTAGTCATAGCCCAGGGTGACCTTCAATTTTTGAAAACTGGATTTATCTTGTGTGTTGCAGATGTGGGCGATGTTGAGACCAACTTCCCTGGACTGCTCAGGGTAAGTTTTTAAGAATAGTTTTTGTAAATTCTCTTTATAAAGTTTCTTTAAAAACTAAGGGAGCTTGGTGTGATGAGAAAAAGAAACTACAGTTCATCGACCTGACTGTCGGTTGGTGATTCATGTATAGGTCGTATTATCAGAATAAATCTAATTTTATTTTTGATCATTTCTATGATGTAGGTTTTCATATAGTTGGTGACATTTTAAAGTTATCAGTGCAGTGATGTAATGTAGATATGTTTCTTGAAAAATGTCATTACACAATTCACAAAATTTAAAACTTAAACTCTGCATGAATTAAAAGATACCGCAAAAAAAAATATTCGGAAGTGTTACATCTATTTTTACTAAAGAATGGTGATTTAAAAAAAAATTTTTTTTGGTTAACTCAAAATCGTCAAATTCTATGAATTACATCATTTTGATTGGGTTCAAGTACCTCTTGTGAACATTTCATTCAGGTTTCGTTGGGTTGAGTTGAGTTGGTTTAACGTCCAATGTCAGCACTATGTAGGCTACATTGTGGACAGGTCCTAAGACTGACGGCTGACAATTTTAAGTACTGCCACACACGAGACAGGGCGGGGATACCATGACTCATGTCTCAGGTTTTGTTGGACAAACATTAAAAATCCATAGTTTTCAAACTGGAGGATTCCAAGGAAAAGGGAAATAAATGTTATTTCGTATGAATCTTCCTTTTTTTTTTAGCCAAAAACATTTTTTAGTTCAATATTGTACATCTTTTGACAACTAACAACATTTTTTGGTGAATCACCTGCAGGCCACCTATGAATGGTTCAAATACTACAAAGTCCCGGATGACAAGCCAGAAAACTCATTTGCTTTTGACGGGGAGGCCAAAAATAAGGTATGCTGTATCTGACATCAACCAAATTACATTACTTTTTTTTTTTCCCCCTTTCAATTTCTGTTCATGTTGAACAGGAAGGGAGATATGGAGGGCACTTTAGCATTTAATATAATTTTAACTTATTTTACTGGTATTAATTATTATTATTATTACTACTACTACTACTACTACTACTACTACTACTACTACTACTACTACTACTACTACTACTACTACTATCATTATTACTTTTTCTCTCCCCGTCAGGAGTACACCCTAAAAGTCATTGAAGAAACCCATGAACAATGGAAGGCCCTTCTAGCATCCTCAGAAGAATCGAAAATCTCACGGTGAGTGTGACAACCAAAATCTAGTTACATTTACAACAAATATTTTCCAAAATTTCATCTTAAAGTCCCACTGTTTAGACATTAGTTTTTTTAATATTTTTAAAATTTGTTGCCATGATTATCACAATTTTAGTGAACATGTTTTAAGTTCAACAGCAGTCATCATAGAGGTTATTGTATTTGTGAACGATTAAGTTAAGAAAAAAAACATGGGAATGTGGCGAAGGGTTACATCTCTCATCTGTTACTAACAGTTTTTCAGATATGTGAATCACAGTAAACAAAAAAAAAATAGGAGTATTAAGGATCACTTCCCAAGCACCATGAGCTTTTGAACTTCTATTTTGAAACCAAGTTTTGATGACCATATTTAATGCTTACTAACACAAATTTGTGGGTGTTTTATTTTTTCAAATTTAGACTTTTTATGTTAATATAATTGTACTTAAACCCCTCTTTGTAACATTTAATGTCTATGATAGAGAAGAAATTTTTAACTAATGTATATAATATGTATACACTCAAATTATGGGAAAAGAAAAAAAAATCTTCATTCAAGGAATCTTTTCACACAAGACATTTCATCATTATTATTTTTTTCCTCAGTGTGAATACAACTGTTGAAAACAGCAAATTTAAAATCGAGGGTGTGGAGGCCGAGAAGATTGTCGACTCTGTAAGTAACTGTAGCAATAAGTATTTAAAATACTGCCTGTCTTGCTGTTTCAATTTATTCAGTTAGTGTTTCATTTATAAACCAAAAATAATCACTACTACTACTACTACTACTACTACTACTACTACTACTACTACTACTACTACTACTACTACTACTACCACTACCACTACTACTACTACTACTACTACTACTACTACTACTACTACTACTACTACTATCATTATTACTTTTTCTCTCCCCGTCAGGAGTACACCCTAAAAGTCATTGAAGAAACCCATGAACAATGGAAGGCCCTTCTAGCATCCTCAGAAGAATCGAAAATCTCACGGTGAGTGTGACAACCAAAATCTAGTTACATTTACAACAAATATTTTCCAAAATTTCATCTTAAAGTCCACTGTTTAGACATTAGTTTTTTTATATTTTTAAAATCTGTTCCCATGATTATCAAAATTTTAGTAAACATGTTTGCCAAATTTTAAGTTCACCAGCAGTAATGAGAGAGTTTATTGCGTTTGTGAACGATTAAGTTAAGCAGGGATGCCACATTTCCAAAATTCCGGAAATATAATTTGGTTCCGGATCCTCTGGAAATTTTTCTGACTCCGACATCACTGAGTCCGATGTCCGGAAAACATTTTCCCCATAAAATTCTGGAAAGCTGGCGACACTGCCATATTTTTTGTTTCTTGAAAAGAAATACCCGTTACTACTGTAAGTAACTGTAGCAATAAGTATTTAAAATACTGCCTGTCTTGCTGTTTCAATTTATTCAGTTAGTGTTTCATTTATAAACCAAAAATAATCATGGGGACCTTTGACGGTTGGCCTTGGTGACCACGTCTCTCCAAGTTCTTCTCTCTGCCTACCTCTGTGGTTGGGTTTGTGTCAGTTTAATGTGAGCGGCTGAGACAGGAGCCATGGTATCCCGGCGCTGTCTTTGTGTGGCAGAACATGAAATTGTCAAATGTTTGTCTTGGGACCCATCCATAATATAGTCTATATAGCGCTGACGTAGCACTCTTTTAAACACTTTTTACCCACCGTTTTCTTTTTTTCTCTCTGTTCCTCTCTCACTGACTCTTTCTCTCTCTCTCTATCTCTCTCTCTCCTCTCTCTTTATGCCCATAAAATAATACCAATGTTTTTCTTTGTCTGATGCACAGACGGACAAGCCTGGCCTCGCCCAGCCGATCAGCCAAGAAGGTGAGAACACAGAACTTGAGACTCCTAGTGTAGATCATTAGCGATCAATATCATTTAGGACAGAGACTCCTAGTGTAGATCATTAGCAATCAATGCCGTGTAGGACAGAATTTCACATAGATATTTCTGAATGGTAAACTTGTTATGCAGACAGTAAATGGAACTTTTTGCAAAGCTACACAATTTCTGTCAAGTATAGTTTGGTATGATCTTTTTATTTGTTTTGTGTAATTATGCTTTGTTTTGAGAGATTTAGGTTAAAATTTATTATAAATAATGGGACAGTTACTTTTTGTTTTGAATTTTTGTGAATCTAGAAATAGTAAGTTATTTTTCTTAGTACTCACTGTACTGTTGCAAATGAAATGGCATGAAAATTGTTTCTGTCTGTCTAAATTATTGTCTACCTTGCTAATTTTTGCCTCCAGTTGTGCGAGAATTTAAATTATTTTTTTTTACATTATGTTAACTATTTAATTTGTTTGCTTTTTTTAACTACATGTTAAGTATTTTTTAAACTTTAAAATTTTGTTTATTCTTGCTTATTTTCCAGTGAACAAGTGGTACTACGTTATACCCGGAGCCAAGTAAGCGAGCAGGTCCTGGTTAGAGATCTCACTTAACGCCTGAACAGCTGCCAACAACCGAGTCACCGAAGCCAAGCATGGGCCACGCTATTCAAGTCTTCTGTTTTTAGTACAGGGTGGAAAAAGAAAAGATAATTGAAACTTGGGGTAGGATGCACAAACATTACTAGGTTTACGTCTTGTCGTAAGCCTTCTTATTTTTATATTGTTATGACAAAACATAAGCTACGTCTTGTTTGTGCATTCTGCCCCAAGTCTTTACTCATTGGAAATTTGATGATACTAAATTGAGTCAGTCAGTTGATATCAAAATTATGCTCATAAATATGTATGTTGTTATCATCCTCATCTTCTATATTTTGGTCATACATTTTTGTCTAACTGTTCTCACCGATTGAATACTGATGCCATTGTGCCCATTCCTTGATGACCACGTTTTCTTCAGACTTCCAACAAAAAATGTTTGTGTCATGTATGACAGTGGCATTTCAGTATCAAACCACATTTACATCCATAAACATTATCGTAGAAACATTTTTCTTATATATGTTGACTTGATATCTGTTTAACAGTTATTGTTATGCGCTATTTAAGCTTAATAGAAAAAAAAAAGGAAACAATGTACAATATTTCTATGAGAATTTATTGTCTATGGATTTGGGTATTTATTAAATTTATTTTTGGTAATCATGTTTTTTTGGATATGCTTTAATGCTCTTGTTTTAGACAGTTACTGTTTATCAGCTAATCCATGTATTTATTCTAACAGTTCGTTGGATAATTGTTTCTAATCTAGCTTTGTTATTAGTGGTAACTCCTGCTTTATTGATTTGTTTAAAAATCTTGTTATTTCTGAAACGTAGAAATCATGTCAGGCCTGTTACACGCTCCCTATAGAATAATCCACCCATCCAAAAATTATTGTTGTCTGTATTACACTGCCTTATGGTAAACCATTTCTTTTTCTGAAATCAATGTCTGCTTCAGTATGGTTATTTCTTGGAATATTGAGTTTTGATTCAGTTTGGATATCTGAGATATTTGGTGTGTGAAGAAAAAATGAATTGTGGGCCTATCACAGGCTAATAGAAAGTAAAGTTTGTACTGGATTTTGTACTATAGAAGTTCTTGTTTTGGATTTTTTGTACTCATATTTAAAGGGAAATGTGGGGCCATGGATTGAAAGAAACAGAAACCTATTTGAATGGGCTTTAAAGTAAATACATGTAATTATGCACATTTAATGCTATATGGGGGGAAAATCCTGTTAGTGTTGCTGCACTATCAATAATTGTTATTACATAAGTGTCTGTTTTTGTATACGTTTTATCAAGATGAAAGATATTTATTCATACCGGTATAAATTTCTTGGGAGAAAAACCTTGCTTATCTTCAGATTTGATTTCATCATGTGTTAAATTTTAGTATTTTACTGGTGCTTTTTCGTATTCTTTTTAAAATATTATAAGGTACTGAACTGTGGGTTTCTTTTTCTTTTTTTTTAATAATAATAGAACAATCTTTAGTATTCTCCAAAGAGACTCTATATTAAAGTGGCTATATTGATTTCATACTAAAGGTGTTCGTTGGATGTAAAAGACTCGTGTTGCGGTGTGTCAATGTCAGTGACGTTTCTCTAAACTGTTGATAATGTGTTTTGTCTATACATGTACCATTGATGCTCAGGAATTTCAGATGCCAATACAAAAGTAAAATATGTATTCATTACAAAAACATAACAGTTAACACACACAAAAATCGTTTCCTTGATTTTTCATGTTATTAAAACTATGTATTATTATTTTTATGTTTAAGGGGAAGGAGATCCTCTCTTCTTTCTTGTTGGTTGTCTTCATATCCATTTCTTAAATCACATGACCCACAATGTAGGGACAGGACGAGTATTTCTTCTCTGAGCAAAAGTCACAGGGTCGTGTCGACCCATTTTGTAGGAGACTACAGAATGAATGTGGACTAGGGGTAGGCAAACCTTGTAAGTATTAAAGTGGAGCAACAACTTATTTCTCAAGGACCTGCGCTAAAACAACCGACAGAATGGTCACTGAACATATTGATACGGCATATACATGTATCATTTTTCATTTATTTTTTAAATTGTAAATCACAAAGGCCTAACAAATTTTAGTTACTATGATAGCAAGACAAAATTGTCAGCCATTTATCAGAAATTTTACACAACCACATATTTTTACATTAAATCTGTTCTGAAGCTAAACTCTCTATGTTGTCTGTGTGGCAGCATTGTCCAACTTTACTCTCGTAACTTAATCCCATTGATATGATTGATAGCCTTGTTACTTAAAATTGGTACTTTTTTTTAAAGGGAAACAAACATCTTTCTCACCTCTCGATGATAACAGTCTCAAATCTGCTACAAAGTAAGACCCATAAGGATGAATTAACATGATGATTTTGTTGGTGTTCATACTTATGAATAATTTATGATGATCACGGCAATGATGGCTATGATAGAATAAATTAGTGTGGAAATACATGTAGACAGCACAATAAAGACCAACTTCCAAACATATTCATTTACCTGGTCCATCAATCTTTTTGTCTCACTCAAATTAGTTTCAGATGAGCAAGCAAGGAAAAATCTCTGCTTGCAGCTTATATTTAACATTAAAATCTCTCAGTCAAATGATTATAAATATATTTGTAAAGAGGACTTTGGTCTTTTCTCTAATGCCATCTGATCACCTATTTCAAACCGACTTAAAATTCTCTACATCTTGTCATAAGTCCCAAAGCATCTGGATAGAACATTTAATAAAATTTGACTTATTCCTGAGATAAAAAGTTGCTTAGCTAGATAAATCATATTTTAATTCTTTTCCAATCAGAAAATAATGTTATTGGAAAAACTTCAAGAAGCATAAAACATGTATACATGTATGTTCTGTATTTGCAAACACTGGCGCCTTTGAAAGATGAATTGTAGATTTAACCTTCAAGTAGTTCAAGGTGCATTTTTGTTACATTTGTTTTTTTTTCTCAGTTCCTCAGTGATCCATCTTAATTCACACATACCAAAGGAATCATTACTGCAGCACTCCAAGCAAAAGGACGTGAAATAAGTTACATGTCAATTTTTAAACTTTTTGGGTAAAACATGGTTACTCACTTACTGCCCTGGAAATTATAATTGTTATGAACAAATCAGACAAAATTTAGAAAATGTGAGAAAAATTCCATTTTGAAAGATTATTAGATAAGGGTATTAGATGATAAGGGTATTTTCTTTTTTTTTTTTAAACAAACTAGAGCAGCAGGAAGCTTGTTTCTAGTGATTATTGTTTTAACAGACACTTTCAGAACTGTAATAGAAAAAATACACAAACAAGAGTTTTAGTATAGATCTGGTTTTCTTCTTTTATTGATTTGTAATGTTGATATAGACATTTCTTTAAAATGACAAATACAATAATGATCATATTCATAGGACATAAACAAAATCATTTTATACAAGTGCCATGATGACAAGATAACATAAAAATTAATACCCGCTTAAACTCTTCTGTAGGGAGATAATAATTGCTTAGTTGTAGCAGATCTACAAATGATTGAAATTATGAAAAGGAAAATGATAATGAAAACAATATTGTAATGCTAGAGAGGAGGAAGGACTTTCCATGATAACAATCAACCAAGCAGCATTTTCGCTCAGAAATAAGAATCAACAAAAGCGCAATTTCCTGACGAGTTCATAATACTGGGAGGACTAAATCTAACAGAATATTCACACGTCAGTCCCACAATTAAAAAAACACTACAGGAGAAGGGGGGAAATCAAACAGAAAGGCGTACATAACATACATCATAGCTTGTTCAAACAATCCATGAGTTTTATTTGTCAAGCGGTATAAACTAAAATACCTCTCTTTGCTGCAAAGCTAACGAGCAAGAAAGGGGGGAGAACAAACTAAAAACATTTTCATAATCTTGTCAATCTTCCAAAATTAATTTTCAACAAAATAATTTATTTCATGGGTGGCATGTACACAATTTTTGTATATGCAGAAAGAGGACCAAAAGAAAGAAAAAAAAAAACAATGGAAAGAAATTGTAAAACAATTATGGCCACTGGAAAGTTGTTAAAGCTTTTTTGGAAAGCAAGTCTCCTTGTGTCATGATGTAGTTCAGCACGCGTCAAAGTTCAAACAGCTGATCTAACCTCAAGCTCCTCTCAATACATCTATAATTCTACAAAGCAGAATTGCCAACCTGCAGCCAGAAAAACTTTTCTATCCGCACACATTTTCCGACCCTTTTCTGCCTAAATATGTACACATTAAAGGCTGCTTGGGTTGGCAGTCCTCAGAGTCCTATGATCCATCCCTCCACACACAAGTAACAAGTACACCAGTCAACAGTGAGAAGATCAAACAGCCAGAGACTGAGACTGTCACACAAGTCTCTCTCAAACATTCATAATAGATATATATATATATAATTTCATTTTAGTATTATTTTTTACTCCTTTTTGTTTGTTTGTTGTTGTTTTTTTAGTAGAAAAGGGTACAAAGTAAAAAATATGTGAAAAGGCAGTCTTCACATTTTGCACATACATTTTATCATACACTGTGTACACAGAGGGAGGGAAATGACATCAAAATCAACCAGCAGTACATGGCAGGGAGGAAAGAGGTACAGTGGTATGGGGATGGGCTATCACTGGAGGTCAATCATATTGCAAGGCAGCCAGGATAAAGCAATTTCAATCATTGGTCTTACCAATACCATTTAAAATGTACAGTTGGATCCGCTTCAGATAAAGATCTCGGCCACAGCCTCAAAGTTCATTTGATCCAAACTTTATACATGTATTAAAAACACTGGCTGAAAAGTTTACAAAAAATAAAAAGGTCCATATAAAGTTATAGTTTATTTTTTAGTGTTATCTTAAGCAAATTCCACTCTAAAATAAAAACAAATTGCTACGTTTCCCTATAAATCTCAAGTTTCATATCAATTTTTTTACTGGAATATTTTTTTTATTCTGTTGGTTTGCAATATCCGCATATTTTTCATACTACAGCAAAAAAAGAGAGAGAGAAAAGTCACATTTTTAGTTGAAATCTGACGGAGTAAAGGGCCTGAACACATCTAGGAGACGTGCCTGGGTTAGCCTGGCTGCCTCAAAT
This sequence comes from Elysia chlorotica, assembly GCA_003991915.1. Lineage (NCBI taxonomy): Eukaryota > Metazoa > Mollusca > Gastropoda > Plakobranchidae > Elysia > Elysia chlorotica. The sequence goes on from RQTK01000860.1 coordinate 51,963, forward strand.
TTGATATCCTTCACAGGGCAGGACCGTCACCAGATCGAGGAAGAGCATCCCAGCTACAGTGTGAGTATGGCATCCTACAGCTGTCCTGAGATACGGTACCAGTGCTTGAGTCTGAATGTCAAACCCAGAAAGCCTGACAAACCTAAAACTTCGTCTGTGGGAACAACACTGACAGTAACCAACCTAATTTTAGTACCATAGATGTCCAGACTTCCTTCTGTGAATTCACATCAGCAATTTGAAAAAGTTATGTTCATAATTAAAACAAATTAGCACCAAGAGTCAATATCTAAGAAAAAAAATTTTTTTAAGGAAAAAAAAAGGTTTTTACTTCAATTGGCTTTAAAATTACTCTAGCTGATGTATTCCACATAGACAGCAATACTTGTGAACACACACTCAGAAAAAGTGCCTTGAATAGTGTTTTTCAATTTTAACATCGCATTGCAGTGGGTAGTCAGGCTTGAGCTAATCAAAGTAAAATAGTAATTCATTTTAATCTCTTGCCTAAATTTCATCCTTTGACAAAACAAATTGGATTTTACAAACTACAGTTTACAGTATACCAGAAAGATAATTAAAAAAAAACCAATTTACTTTTGTGACAGAAATTGGTAGTTTACTTCTGTTCAGAACTAATGATTTGTATAATTGAATTTAATATCCTAATAGTATTACATCCTAATCATAAGTAATGTCTGAAGTTTACAAAGCCCAAAAACTTTACGAGCAAGTTCCTTTCTATACAGAAGTAAAGGGATTCTTTTTTTGTTTTGTTTTTTGCTACAAACAATACTGTACTATTTTTTCAAATATTTCAAGTCACCCTGCATGTATTTCAAAATTTATAGTGTCAAACTTGAAAACTAAGATTCCATGTACTTTTAACAATAGGAAAAAGAAAATTTCAAACGAGTGATTAATACTGGTAGCAAGACAGGCCTCTCTTACATCAAGAAAAATTTGCGCAAATAAAAATAATTACTGAATAATTTTTCCATCAATGCAATATATTATTTTGTCCACAAGCCTTGTTTTCATCATCGTTCTAACCCCATGCTCTCACATACATAAACAAGTAAAAGAATTTTGCCAGTTTGCCACCCTCTGGACTCTATAACATCAACAGCTTGTGAATATTATTGTGAAATTAATACTTTAGACACATCACTGCCTGTCTGGCAGGCTTCACAGGAGAATTGAATCATGAGAAAATAGTATTTTTTTTTTCTTTATAAAAATAGGAAGAGCTTTAATACAAAACTCAGTACATCCGCCATTTTTGAAAAGCTGGGAGGGGGGGGGGGGAGATAAAAAATAAAAAGGTTTTTCAGCCCTTTATATTAATTTGGCATTTCACCAGATCCAACTTAGAACACTCTAATTCCTAATGTATTTTCCTAGTATAAACCCTTCAAAACAGTGGCTACTATATGTTCAATATAAAATTTCTAAGCTCAGTTTCAGAACATTAAGAAGGGAACACTAAAATTTACAGGTAAAATGTAATTCTGCCCCTCTCCTTTCCCAAAGTCTGTTTACTAATTCACTCCCCAAGCATATTTTATTGCTGGACCCAAGCAAATTTGATCTTCCCCACTAGGTTAGCATAAGGTTGACTAAATTTGATACAAGTCTATACGATGCTGTTTGTTTGTTTTTAAATACACCCAACAAATCATTTATCAATTTGAAGGAAATTGTATCAGTCAACAGACATTGAGGAATCAGAATGTTTTTGACTATGTATAGCAATAGATGAAATGGAAAAATTAGAGGAAAAATAATATTTAAAAAAAAAAAGAAGAAAATACAACCCATGCTAAAAATGTAGTTGTAAGTATTTTGTAAAATGTGTAGACCAAGTTTTAGGAAGTTATCTTCAATATTCAATATAACAATTTTACTATATCACACATGGAGGGCAATGCCCCTTCAGCTCTACATCTATCTTCATCACTGTACGGTTCACTAGATTCAGGAGGATTGTTATTGTCCAATAAGATGCCTAAGCTGTCCCTGTCATCCCAGTTTTATATCTTTTTGTGCACTTTTAGCGAAGATTTGCATGTGGGTGGGCGCGTGGACTTGGGCAGAATCGTATGTCGTCTGTAAATTTATCGGTTCTCAAAATAAGAATAAAATCATGAGCCGGTAAATCCAACTTAGGGAAGTGAATTAGTTAAGACAAAATAAATCAGCTGCTTTCAATGTTACAAAGAGCATTTTCAAAAATAGATATTATGCATTATGTCATTTTAATCTTTGAGTAAAAGAAAAGCAAATTACAAAACAAAGGATTTTGTTTAAAAAAGAAAAAAAAGGAAGCGAGCTACTGATCAGAACCCCTCTCCTGGCACAACTTGTGCCAATCAACAACAAAAAAGTACAGAATATTTTTAAATGCCATAAACACAGCTTCAAGTTCATGGATAAGCTGCCTCGCTCTCATGGAACATGGAAATGAATCATTGCACTGACGGCTTCAATAAAATTATTTGCATGCAGGAAATTGTACAAAAATGTACTGCTTGTTCGAAGCTTTTGTGATTATGTTACAAAAATCGTATCTCCCACAAAAACATTCTTATCATTTTATTGGAACCAATTTTTTAAATTCTTCCTGAACTTTATCAGAAGAGCTCAAGGGAAAAACAATTAATGTTACACAAAAGCTGTTTTTTAGGACCTAACTGCTCGACATCTTAAAAATTCGATTTGGTTTCTACATAACTTCCTAATTATGTGGAACTGTTTTCTTTGATTACATGAATATAGCATGCCAATTTATGTGTCCAGAGTTTATGGGTTCCCCTACACATTATGTCCAAAATGTGTCATTGTCTCTTTTTTTAGAGTCCACCTGTTTAGAGTTTAATTTGTAAGTTAAATGGAAGAAAGTTTATGCACATTGTCCATTAAGTCAAATGTTTTGCGGCTCAAGTATAATAAAACTAAAAACCAGTCCTACTCCTAGAGAGACTGGTTAATGTCCTTTTCAACTATGGTGATTGACAGATTTTGATCGTGTTGGTACATGCAAAAATAAAAAAGGGTAAATTCAAAGAAAGTCCCAATAAATGAACATTTTGAAGTCACAATAAATGAACATTTTAAACACATAGCTTAAATCTTTATATTTTTATAAAAATTTTACAATAGCAAACAAAAATGATGAATTGCATCATTAAAAATCTTTAAAGTATATAAACAGTATTCTACACGCAAAGTATATAATTATGTATATATATATATATTATAGTATGTTACCCATATTGCTTTTCACTCTGTTGACATTCCATCTCATGTAAGCATCCAGGCTGTGGGATGTGTCATGAGAATGTAAACAATGACAGGAAAAATAACACTTGACAAAAGCCCTTGTCGTTCATATCAAACATTCCACAGAAGCACATCTCCACTGATTTTTCATTATTAAAATTTTTTTCAACATTTTTTCCAGAATTTTTGAACTGTGGCAATTTTTAAGACTGCCAAATAATAATATCTGTAAAAATTGTGTATCATAGACAATGTGGGACAAGAATGATACATTTTACCATTTTCAGTTGTTTAAAAATCTTCTTCCCTCGGTATTGTTCACAAGTTAAAAATATCAAATTAATTTCTATAGCTGGCTGCATGGTTAAAAATTTCTAGTCATTGACAGAAACAAAAAGATTAATTTGTACCTAGAGATACTTTTTCAGAACTTATTTCTTTACTTATTTTTTATGCTCTCATACTCTTAGTTATCCACATAGGATATAAATCCCTGGAAAGACTAGGCTTTTCTTCTTGTCAATAATAATATTGAAAAAAAAAATAATGAAATGAAATAAATTTGATTTGGGTTTATTTCATTAGCCCACATTCATTGTGCTCTCGACCCCTCCTTTAACAACTTTGTACAGGAAAAAAAAACTATTTTCTTTTGTTCATCAAAGCCAAGCATCACAGATGCTAGAGTAACTCATACATAGCTAGATATGTATTCCATCCATTCCATTTACACTGGTCGCTGCTAACACTAAGCTCAAATCTCAAGTCCCATGTGCAGATTCATCGAATGGTTCGAGGATAATTTCATAACATCGCCCGCGTGGCCCTCGCAGGCAACTGCCTGCCCAGTGATATACAACCATTCACAAATTCAGGTTTTATTTTTACAAAATGTAACATTATGCATAACTTCCATATTTGTCAATGTTGCTCTGCTTTCAACCTTAAATCCACACCAGCCACTCATCCACCCTAGCCCTTAACACAATTCAAACATATGTATGAGAATGGTCCTATGGCTGTCCTCAAAAGTGTACCTCAAATATGAACTCAAAACACACTAAACTTTCTATTACTCTCAAAATACAGGTTTATTTACATCACTTTACATTGTCTCAACAATGCAGACTAAAAAAAAGTACAAAGTCATACTACACTCCTAGTCCTACGTGGCATAAGAGCAAACTACACGATTCCCTGCGCTGGTTTTCTACTTGTTTTAATTTTTTTCTTCTTTTTCTTTAACAAAAGCATATTGGCAGTGACATGAATGCAGATTCAGTGAGAGATAAATGTTCAAGACCCAGCTCCACCAGGCTTAAAAATAAAACATGGAGATGGGAGTGGGTAGAGATACCTTGGACATGGGGCATCACTCTTGAGATTTGGAGACAAAAAAAAATATCACACTTGCTAGTAAGACCATTCAGTAATTTTTACTTTCTTACTCCCAACCCTGCTTTTCAGGTTCAAAAAGAAATAAAAAGTTAAAAGCAAGTTCGTCAACGAAAAATTTTTCACAAAGCCTACAGCATGAAGACATTTCCTAATGTTTTAATTTTCTTTGCATAAAAGATAATAGACTGCCGACAAAGAACACAACTGATATTTGTAACTGATAAGTAGTAAGTCTTTGAAGCTTTTATTCATATAACTCTAGGTGTACAAATGCATGATAATCAATAATTTCTCATAAAACTAAATAAAAATCAGAGGAAAGATTGCGATAAAGTTAGATCTAAGCCAAACTGCAGGAGTCTCTTGTTACATTGCCCAGCTCGTAGGATTACAAAGTTCAGAGGGAGGGCTTTATGTCCAAGGAATAGGGTGAACCTTTAGGGGAGGGCAGGGGTGGGGTTCTGGGGTTGTGGGGGGACTGTGGGGGCAGGGGGAAGTGGGGGTGGTGGAACGACGCCAGCCCATAGTAAGGCATGGACATTGCGGCGAGGGGGGGGGGGGGCAGGGGGGAACCGAGGGGGGGTGGGGAGAACAGGAATGAGTCCACTGTGTGTGGGGTGAGGCGCCGGGCTGGGGGCAGGGGGGATGAGGTCAGGGCGCTGGATGAGGGTGAGGGTGGGAGCCCCAGGTGGTGGTGGTGGGAGTGGATGAACGGGGATGGGGGCAGGGACAGGCCCGAGGCACCTGAGGATAGAAGGCTAGCGTGATGCACTAGGGACGATGAAGCCAATGATAAAGCTGATAAGGATGCCGACGCTGAAGCTGATAAACTGCCTTCTCCCCTGCTGCCAAGGCTTTTGTGGTTTTCCTCGCTATCTTTAGAGTCTCTCTCCGCTTGGGACCGCCTCTTTGAGGGTTTCAAATCGTTAAAAACGTCACTGTCGTCATTCTCGTCGTCCACGATCGGAGAAAGCGGCGAGCCATTGTCTGAGAATCGATCCGAGTCCATCTCATCGTGGTCACCAGTGCCATTTGCCGTGGCGTTGTGGCACGAGGCCTCACCATTGAGACGCAGGCCGGCCTTGTGGTGGCCGTTGAGGGAAGATCTCCCCGAGTCCCCGTTGTGGAGGTGTGAGCGGGCGAGGGGCAGGGCCGCCTCGTGGAACCGGGCAATCTTGGCCCCAGGCTGGCCACCAGGGCTGCTCATGGAGCGCGGGATGCTGGTGGAGTCCGACTCGCAGCCAGACAGGGCGCTCGAGTCCAGGCCGCTGTTCTGGCTGAAGTGGCGGTGCTGCAGGCGACGAGGCCCCGAGGCTGAGCTACTGTTGTGGACATCATCACCATCATCATCCTCGTCGTCGTCGTGGTCATTGTCCATCTCAGAATTGTTTGAGTTCAGGTGGCTTCTGCTAATACTATTGTCAGCACCGCCATTAGCACTGGTTCCACTGTCGCTGTTCTGTTTATAACGAATGCACTTCTTCTTTCGTCTGGAGCGATACGGTGAGATAGCATAGAGGAGAGAAAAATAATATTATCAATAGTGCCAAAATTAGTTAAATAAATAATAAACAATAAATAATTCCAAGGCAAAATAAAAAATTACAATTTCCAACTTTATTTGCAACTTTCCTTCACTTTAAAAATCTATTTCTTTGAACTTCACATCGGCTAAGGAGGTTTTCAACAGACAGAGCACATGTTTAACATTAATAGAAAAAGCTATAAAATGACTATGTTAAAAATGAGTATATAGGTAAAACCAACATTAAATCTTTCTTTCAAAAAGTCATTACTCAATTAACAGAGAATTACTTGATCATGAAAACAAGAATGAAAGTTAAGTCTTTAATCTCTACAGCCCTCTTCAAATCCCCTACTCCTGATACTGCAGTTCTTTAACCAATATACCGTTAAATCGCTAATACAGTAATAGGTCTCTAGCCTATACACCAGTGGGAGCATGCACCAGGTACTTTTCTACCAGAGTTCCGTTACATCACACTAGACTTACAGAGAGGGCCGCATGACAATATCACAAAACTAGTATTGAGTATTGCTAGCTAAGCAGATGCTGATAGATGACTTTGCTGTTAGGTAAAGTTCTTCCATATATTAATGGTATTCTATTTCATGCATTGAGACTGAAAGCAAAGTTAAAGCTTTACTACTGGTCTACATAGAAGCGATGAGGTCATACCGAGATCATGGAAAAGCCGAGAGTGAAGGCACAAGGCATTCACTGCCAGCCACATGAATAAAGAATGGGGATCTTTTAACATGGGTGACAAGCAGCTCATATGCAGAGGTTACAGTAAGAATAAAGTAGGTAAGAGATATGCATTTGTAAATATATATGTGTGTGTGAGAGAAAAAAACAGGAAAAAAGGGAATAAAATGTGCAATACAGGTATATTGGAAAATGTAAAATAGAGTATGTTGTGTTAAAGAAAGTGCTGATGTCTCTATAATTTGGAAGAAAAAAAAATGTGAATATAATATAAAGGCGTTGAGAAATATCTACTTTCCTATGTTTATTTGGTAATTTAAATTAATGTGCGGTAGGGAAGGGATAGGAGGTATCAAGCCTCTTCTGAGAAAGGAAAGTGTATTTAAGTCAGCCCCCTTTTTTGTGAACATGATGATGTAAGTTTTAGTATCATTGTTGAGTCACAGAGTGCTTATTTTCACAATGATTACTTCCTTGACAGATGAGAAAATTTGTACAAGATGAATTTCTTCTTTCACAGACTTTCCGGTGATCAGGTATTGATCATAAAAGAGAAGGGGCGAGGAGGGGGGAAGAGAGAGTAAACAAGAGAGAGCACTACAAAATTTAACGAACATTCTCTTAAATAGATTTTCTAGGTTCAGTTTGATTTGATTTCCAAGGTATTTGGCTACGATAGCTAAGAAAACGAACATTGTGAGGAATGAGAACAAAATTAACCAGCTGAGGAACATGGAGACACCAGCATACATGACAGCCACATGAAAACTAGAAACTGGTCATTTAGGGCCATGTAGCGCATTATTCACTCTATTAAATTCTTACTGAAGAACATCTCACTGTGGAAGGAAATAATTCAATTAAAAAAGAGGTCAAAGCTCATATTTCCAAGAACCTGCGAAGCTACAAGAATGAAAGTAGGCATGCAAAGAGAAATTATTTTTAAAAAGCGTGGGACTGGGTGCTCAAATGTTTGCTCTCTGTTTTATTTTTCTGGTAGTTTTCCCCGTTCCCAAAAACTATTCATTGGTTTACATTTCTCAAAAGGATTTTCATTTTTTGTAACTTCTAAAGATACAACCATGCCCGGAAATTCTCAGCCGATGAGAATGATCGATCTTGTAGTTGTCATAAAAATTTACAAGACTTACAAACCACGAGGGCCTTAAAAAATTGTTTGTTTTTGGGTTTTTTTCATAGAGAGCAACATTGAATTGAGCATCCAGTTAAATTAATTGATTGATTAACAAGCCATGCAACACTAACGATCAAAATGAAAAGATGATATAAATAAATTAAAAGGAGTAATTTGGCAGGTGCAGCTCCAACCTAAGCTAAAATCAGTTGAGGCAGGCTTTATATAATAATATGGTAGACCGAAAGAAATAAAAAAGATTGACAAAAAGAAAGCAATGCATTACAATAAAAAATAAAAAGAAGCAAAATGAAAGAACGATGAACATTCCCACAGGAGTATGAGACCGCTTGGATGGAAGCATGTGCAGACAGGGGTTATACCAAGATGCTCTAAGCTCCATAGATAAAAGCTACAAGTTGTAACTGAAGCAATGGTATGCAGTTATACGGGTGGTTCTATACTAGATAGCAGGGATGCCCAGCAGATTCCAAGAATTTTAAGTCTACTTTAAAAGATGCAGGAAGGGGAAATTTTGCTCATATTCAATATTTATTTTCAAGATTGTGAAGAGATTCCAAAAAATAAATCTAGTTGTGTTGATATTGTATAACTTGAGAAGCTCATGAAGCTCATGCTATTTTTTTCACATTTATCCTATTTATTTCTAGGGCCTTAAAGAGCACTTAAGGCAACCCTGTTTACCAAACGAAAAGGATCTTTGCCCAAAGAATAAAAGCATTGAAAAAAAAAAAAAAAAAAAAAAAAAAAAAAAAAAAAAAAAGCTTCCTCTGGGACAGGGCTTGAGACAAATAAATGATAAAGAGTTAAAATCTTCACTTTTATTAGGGTACTATTTAATTTGTGAAGGAATTGAAGGGCAGTAGAATTTTTTTTTTTTAAAGTGAGGGGGCCATCCCTTGCTACAGTCGAGGTCAGTCTGATGTTACACCAGTGCTGTAGTACACGGAGTAAGTAGTAATGTAGTATACAGGAGTACGTAAATACGTAGTGATACACAAGCGAGCTAGAGGCAGTGTAAGCTGCGGGCAGGCAGAAGGCGTATGCAAATATCAATAGTACACTGTGGTAGAAGGAGGCCAGGCCGTGTGGCTCGCGGGTACCTTCACTAGCAAGAAGTTTTTCTGGTCGGTGTCGACCATTGCCTGGTCCGACTTTTCATGTAAGGACCTGGCGAGAGAGGTACACAGGGTTAGACTCAGGGGACGAGGGGGACAAGGAGGAAGACAGGGGAGGGAGGGGCTCATTGAATAGAACAATCAACAAGGAGACTCGGAGAGCCATGTGTAGTGTTTTTTTTTTTTTCAAAAAAAAAAAATAGTAATCATAATCCCTCACAGGAGGGACCAAAATTTTTAAAAGCTCAGACTTTCAAATAATTATATCTTTATTCATGTAATAGTTTTAGCATTCTTTACTTCTATGTTTTAAAAATTCCAAATTACTCTGTATCAGACAAGGCATGTTCTTTATAAAGAAAATCTTGGAAAGAAAAACGAACTATAAAAAAAAGAAATATGAATAAAATGACAGGCATTGATATACAATAATAGTCAGCAAAGAATAGAAGAAGATATCAACATTCAAGTCACATGTTGGACTTGATCGATTGATAAAATTGGTTAAAAAATGTTTGCCATAAAAAAAAATAGCAGCATCAAAAATTTTTTTAAGTAACCGTTGAAAACAATTTTTTTAACAAAATAAGTCAGTTATTAATCTTTTTTAAATTTCCTATTTCACACAAAAGATATGTTAAGAGAGACTTAACAAAAACCAACACACGTGAGAGAAGTTAAGAAAACTACTAATCACACACAAGTAAAAACAGCAGCAAGCTTAAAAGTATTGGCACTAGGGCTATTTCGGTGAAGGGCGCGAGTGTTAGAGGCTGCGTGAACACAGGGTTTAATCACAGCCCTCTAGAACTAACTGTAGATCTAGAAAACGATGGAAAACCCCTCTAGTGATTGATGTTGATGAGTCACGTGCTCTGAATAAACTACCAGGCTGGGGCCAGGCTCGCTTCCTACTGAGGCTGTCAATGTTACCAAATTAATTGCATCCTAGTTGCTCTGAAGCTGGCATGTTACTGAATAAACTGGAAGGGTAGAAGAGCTAAATCACTAGATCCTTTAGTTTACTGATGTGCCAATATTCAAGCAAGTGCTTGCTCTTTTTAGAGTACAATGTCAAAATCTTGTTTGTTCATTGTTTTGCTTTTTTAAGTAAGGGAAATTAATCATTCTTTAATTCTCCTCTTTAAAAAGCACACATCGTTTTTTGAAAGAAAAGAAAATATTTTAAGAGAATTGTTTTAATTTCAAAATATTGTCCAGGGTCATTAATTTTATCAATGTAGGTGACTAAATTGTAAGTCATAGACCAGATAACGCAAAAAGGGGAAAATAAATTAGATGAGGGCTTAGGGTAAAAAAAAAATAAAAATAAATTGAAGTTATAGGTTAAGGAGAAACAGAATGGAGGAAAGATGAAGAAGGAAAACATAGTGTGTCATTTACATTTAGGGGTGAGGAAGGAAAGGATGGAAGAAGGGAGAAGACACAATCGTAAAACCATTCTATAAAGTAGTCAGTGATGTATAAAGATCAACCACAAGTGAATTATGTGGAGGGGGACACCAATTTTTTAGAGCCACAGTTTTCTTTCTTTTCTATTTGTGATTCTAAATAGATGTTATTACATTGTCTGACAATATTCCTTTCTTCATTGCCACTCACAGATCTCATTAATACATGAATAAACATCACAACCTTTGCATAATTATATCAATATACTCCCCTAAGAATTTTAATTTTACTCATCTTTTTTCTCATTGTCGTATCTTCAGAAAAGAAAAAAGACGAAAAAAATCAAACACACAGTGATAAGCTATGGCTAAGAAATAACTGTCAAATGATAACGTAACATCACAATCTGTTATTAATTAGTCTGGAGTAAAATTCTATTATATATATAGTTTTATCCAGACAACGTACCGGCAAGGCTTGCACCACCTGGACTGCTGCTCCATGCCATACCTGGCCCGGCACTTCTTCTCGTTGGGGCACTCCCCTGAGAAGGGAAAGCCTGCTACGGTTAGTTGAGGCATGCAGCACAGCAAAAACATGAAAAGGTATCACATTTTAACACATAGCCATAGGGAACTTGTATGGATTGCTTCTATTTAATTTGGAACCATCACTGCTCTTAAATAATAACTTCATAGATTTGCAACAAAAATATTTCTCCACACCGGGGTACTCCCCTGAGAAGGGAAAGACTTAACTGGATTTCCAAGGCAAAAATTGTGCAAAGCAAAAAATATATAGTTTGAAAGACATTGGGGTTGTTGGGAAAGTCCTATTTTTGGGTAGAAAAAAGCATCCGCATTAATGCATTATGATACTGTTGTATTAAACGAAAGAAAACAGTCCGACTTTTTTTTTTTATCTCTTTAACAGCTACACATAAGGATCTGATTTTAATTTTCGTGGGGAAAAAATCATGTTGAAAGTCAGACTTTCTCCATTTTACTAGCGGGTCGGAGGTCAGGTCAGAAAAGTCTTGATCGTCTAAATTGTCAAAAATTCGACAACCTAGCTTGTTCTCACAGTCTGACCCATACCCCATCCATGCTTAACTTCATCAATTCACATTTATCTGTTTATTTTTTGCGGGTAGCAATTTTTAACTAGCTACACAACAACAGAAATTGAAACTATCAGACGAGTTTTGAGCAGCACAACTGGCGAGCACCAACCTGGCTTGTTCTCTGCCTCGGCCCCCATGGCCCCTCCTATAGAGCTCCCGCCCAGATGGTGCGGCCCTCCACCCCCGAGGCTGCTAGGCGGACCCCCGAGGGGGCCCCCACCCATCGCCCCTAGGGGGGCCCCGGGACCCGAACCTCCTCCCGGACTGAGCATGCCTGGAGTGCTACCGCCTCCGCCAGGACCACACTCGCCCTCCTTTTTCCGCTTCTTCTTCTTCTGGTGCGCTGCGTAGTTGTCCCTGGCGCTCCAGCCCGGGTAGAGCTGCAGGTGGAGCTCCTTCTCCTTGCGCGCCATCTCGTAGTACTTGGCCTGCTCCCCGCGGTCCAGCGCGTGCCACTGGGGGGGGGGAGAGACAACCAGGGAGAGGAGAGGGGGGGGGACACATCGAGGATTACTTATTGCTGGGGTTTTGTTACAGGGGTAAGAGCATGATTAAAGTACTGCATTTTTTTAATGATGATTTTAGACACTAAATTTAAGAAAATAAGTGTTTGTGGGATTTTGTTACAATGAGAAGAGCATAATTATAGAAAAACAAAACGCTATATGATTTTCAAAAATGATTTTTTGATACATTAAATTTGGAGTACATGTCTATAGGAATGACAATCCTACATGATGACGAAGGAGATGAAAACTTATACTTATTGTTTGTATTTTAAAAAAATCATTACAACATAATTGAAGATATTTGAAGAAACTTAAATGACCTTGGATACATTTTTACTTCACTGATAGACTAAAAAATGTCTACATTGCACATAAAATAGGCTTTTTTGGCTTCAGTTGATTTAATTTATGGAGCTTATGACAATTTTTTCGTTTAAAAAAGTGCCATTACCAAAGAGAAAATAAAAATGCAAAAAAAAAGGGGGGAAATGGTGTTTTTTTTTTACATAAAAGAAAACTGTACATTATTATTTTTTCAAAGTCAGATAAATGTTCATTTTCACTAAGAAACCAAAAATTAAAAAGAAAAATGAAATAAGTGAAATGTGTGTGATTTTAAGCCTGAGAAGAAAAACCGTCTGCTTTGATTATCCTTGAGCCCGACTCCCCCTGACAAAAACAGGACGATTGGAAGAGAAGCAAAAGACAGGTGGCAAGGTGACCGGACAAAACAAGAGAAAATGAAAAGTGTATTTAAAAAAAGCCCTCACCTGAGTGCAAGAAGTGGGAATGTGCGGAAATAGACAAATATATTTGTTTAAACTTGTATGAAAGGGTCTCAAATTTCTATGAAATGTCACTAAGTCCATTCCGTGCAGTCTTCTATTTTTAAAAAAACTATAAAGCAGTTATTCAACTTTCAAATTAAGCCTACTATAGCGTGGAGATAAACCATTTGTATTTGGTGAGCTGATGACGTCTTGATTTCTAAAAAAAATAGTTCTTTAAAAAAGAAGCAACTTTTCTATAGGATCAAGAGTGAAAATAAAAAAAAAGTAAAATTGTGGGCAATGGTTTACCAGAGTGGTCTGTACTCACCCTGCGGCCGAGAATCTGGTTAATGGCGGCAGACTCCTTCAGCGTGCACTCGGAGATTACTTTGGGTCTCATTTCTTTCATAAATAACATAAAGGCGTTTAGGGGCTTCTTTACATAAGGCTTTTTTCTGCTCTCCCCGCCGGGGTGCCCGTGGTGGTGAGGCGACGGCTTACAACTAGACGAGTTTTCGTCACCGTGAGACGACGAGTTTAGCTGCCTGAAACGTGGACGATAATAATGAAAAAAAATAAGAGGTAGGAGGAGGAAAAGCAGGAGAACACGAGCAAACGCACAAAACAGAACTGTACACAGGCCAAGGCTTTCATAGGCTCGACCTGAACACAAGGAAGGGTCAGAGTGAGGGCAGCCACCCAAAGATAATCACAGCGGATTCTCCCTGCATTTCTGGGAGGCTGGGGATGTCTTTAAACAACCTATCCCTTAACCAAAGACTAAAACTGATGTGGGTGTTGAAAATGTGCTCCACTTTGCTTACTGATCGCAGCCCTAAATACAATATTTGGTAGGTGCAGAGAATGTGTCCCAGTTAGTGATCTGTCTGAGTGGAGAATGCTGACCGCAGCCCTATGTACCCCACCATGGGTCGGTGGGGGTGGTTGTGCCAGGGACTGGGGACTTACCCTTCGGCCGAGGATTTGGTTGATGGCCGAGGACTCCCTCAGGGTACACTCGGCAATCACCTTGGGGCGCTGCTCTTTCATAAATAACATAAAAGCGTTTAACGGTTTCTTTATATGGTTTTTCTTCTTTGGGGGGTCCGCAGAGTGGCTTGGGTGGTTACTGGAAAGAAAGCAAGCGGGCATAAACAGTGCGGAGAAAAACACACAATTTTATATCTATAATTATTAATATTATTGTAATGCATATTATTGGACACAATGTACCCATCCACATTAATTGTTATGGCGCTTTGGCTCATTTGTTGATCTTAAAGTTATAAGTGAGGATAGCAAAAATAAATGCACACAATTTATTGTACTGCTGATAATTCTTTTTAACCTGAGAACAAGGAAATGGGGTTAAGTTTTTATGGATATCTAGAATATCCAGCACCGGTACAAACAATCATGTGGCATTACTGACAAAGTCTTGGAAATCAATACAGAGATTCAGTTTTCAATTTTCCAAGCAAATAAAACGTGATTAATCATTTTTAAAAATATGGAGCTTATCCGATAAAAATTGCCTGGAATATCACAGGTCTTCCCGCATTTGAAATGTATGACTAAGCGACCATGTTAAAAATGGTTAGTGATCACTAAAGTCTTCAAAGGGTTGATCTGACTTTAGTGAGTATATTGAAATCAATAGTGATCATTAGATTTTGACACCAGTGTATATATATATAATGACATTACTGGATCAAAGTTCTAAGCTTTGTGCTGCATTGTTACAAAGAAAGAGAGCGAGTTTTGCATTTCATAATCTAATACATGTGGAAGACTGACTGAACCCTGAAAAAAATAATTCTAAAATGTTTCCCTTTAATCAAATCTCAAATCAAAGTTGTTTATGTTGTTTGTTCTAAAATATTTCATGTGCTGTTTTTATGTATTGCGATCAAAATTTCAGATATCTCTAGTGAAACCATGTGCATGTAGCTTATAAACGTATTTAATTTTGAACTAGAGTTAATTGAAGGCTGGGGGATCTGTAGTCCTATGAAAGCATTTTAAAATACCAAACACATATTATCATATAATATTTTAATTTGTATTACGTTATGAAAAGAAAGTAAATTATTATATATACAAAACATGTGGTCCCTGATACTGATGGCTAAAGAGGGGGTATGAACTTGCAACAAATTATTGAGACTGCGTGGAGACTGTCTGATAGCCAGTCGTTTGGCACCTTGACAAGGAGGGGTCCGAGGTTCTCAATAGGCCAAAGCCAATTGCTAATAAAAAAAACTTAGGAGGCATTTAACATACGTATCTTCTAAGATCCAAGTGATCTAATAAGTTTAAGCGTTATCAGAGAATACATGTTCAATCCAAAGTTGTCTGGGCCACGCAAAACTCATAGATACTTATAAGCCCACGATTACTTTGGGAATAAATTGGCAAACTAGCTCAAGTGGTAGAGCTTTCATCTTCCGAAAGGGAGGTATCCATTTAGAAACCCATTTATTTTTTTCGTCTTCAACTGGTTTTGGTTGGTGTCAGAATGTGACCGGCTAAGACAGGAGTCCTTGTACCCTCAGACTGTCTCTGTATCACAGCAAGTAAAATTGTCAGACGTTTGTCTTAACACCCGCCCAAGCTGTAGCCTGACGATGGGCGTTAAGAAACCAACACATATTACATATACAAACAAACAACAACTCAAAGCTTGTAAGGCTGTGAGCAGTACGTACCTGTGGCTGTCCAAGAGCTGCGGGGAGAGCAGTTCGCCCTTGTGAGGCCCCGCGCCCCCGGGGCCGCCCAGCGAGGCGGGGTGCGGGATGCCCGGGTGGTGCGGGTGCCCGGGGTGAGTCAGGCCGGGGTGGGACAGCAGGCCAGGGGGGCCGTACCGGGACAGCGGCGACAGCGACGGCGGGAACGAGCCCGCGAAGGCACCTGAGGTGAGGGGGTAGCCCGGCCGGTGCCTGTAGGGGTGGACAGGGAAATAGAAGCAATAGTTACAGACCTGTAAACTAGTGGCTTTAAGCGCGGAACAAACAAGCAGGAGGACTGGCGTTTGAATCTTAGGGGAAGGAGGGAACGGAACGAGCCCGAGAATGCAGCGAGATGAGGTGAGGTGAGCCCGCTTGGTGCCTGTGGGGGTGGACACGGAAAAGTCAGAACGGTCACAATAAGTTTTATGTAGCCTTAAAACCTTTAAAGAGGAACCCCTAAGGTTACAGCATACCCAGTGGCTCTGTGGTTAGAGCCCCGCTCTGGCGACCGCGTTATTTCCCCTACTGGTGTGTCCCGTGTCAGTATAATGTGGCGATGGAGTCCCTGGCGGCCCGCTGTGGGTCCCGTTGCCGTATCAGACTTTTCTCGAAAGTTGGGAGATGTTGCACTAGGAGGGCGCTTCGCTTTTCTCCGACCACAGACATTAACTAAGTGGTCGACTAACGCGCTGGGCGAACAAGCATGATTCGAGGAAGAAAGGAAGAAATGAAATGAGCTCGAGAGGCACCTGGCGTGGAGGTAGCTGCTGCACCTCGCAGTTAATTTCAAATCAGAAGGTTACGGGTCCTTTTCCCGTTTCAACCACTTAGTTGTGTTGTTATTTCACGCAACCTTACTCAGCTGAAAATTTAATGCGTTTTCACATATGTAAAAAAAAAAAAAAACAGCCGAAATTATAACGATATCGCCGACGATCTCCTCACACGAAAAACCAGACCTTTTCAGTGCCACTGCCAGTAGCTGCACACATTCAGGCCCGTGGATCACTCAAACCTGATTGGAAGGTGGCGAGAGAAGCGCCAGATACGACAGGGTGGTTGTCTGACCTGTGAGAGTGACAGCTCATCACCGGAACCAGTCAGTTGCCAGTGGCTGTGCGGTGCACATGTGCAAAGGCTGACAGCTGCCGTCCTGACAACGAGGGAAGGGGCGCAACCCGCGGGGAAAATGACAGCAGCGTTGAGTGACAGGCCGACAGACAACACAGCTACAGCCAGATCTAGGCGTTGCAGAACTTGCAGGCACGCGTGGTGCCACTAGGTAAGTTCAGATCAAATCTGACAACTTAACGACAAAAAGGCGCGATTTTGCGCGTTCGATTTGCCACACGTGTGGCTGAAGCTTAAATGTCGATGAATGGCTGGGGTGGCAGCAGTGAGCGCTAGAGCCACAGTGCCAGTGAGCAACAAGCCCGGCGCGCGCCAGGTGAGGGCGGTTACAGTGAGGTTTGGTACAGGTCTGTACAATCCATTGAGCAGCAGTGGCACGCGATCCCGGCCTAGCAAAGGAAAACAGATTACCTTTTGTTTTCGCATAAACACTGTCACAAGCTGCTTCCCAGCTTCGATCTGGCAGGGAGAATAGAGATAGGATGCTAGGCTGCTAGGCTTGGGCACCAGATATCCCAAGTATTGCGCGCCATGTCTCTCAAAACACAAAAAAAGCCCCGTTCGTTACAGATTAAAAAAAAAAGAGGGGGAGGGGAGGGGGAATGGTATACAAAATGCATTACCACAATGCAGCATTGCGAACAATTTCCTGACAAGCTGAGGCCAAATCTTCTTCATATCCCTGCATGTGACACGGGAGCGCATAGCGTGCTGGGTATGAAGGTGTGGGTATTGTGTGAGTACCCACGACAGGGTGCAATATGGGGTTGAATTGAGTAGGTGACTTAGTGCAGTAGAAGTATGGCTAATATGAAAGTTGTACATACACGGCCATCAGAGTACCTCCCCTTCCCACCATATACTACGTTACAAAATAATTCCCTACCTTTTGGCATAAAAAGAGGAAAGTTCGAAACTATAAAAGTATTATAATGTGAGTGGACTGTACATGCCAAAATATTTTGTCGTTCTTCCTCGGCGTCTTTTACTACCCACTTTGCCTCCAAGCAGACTTCGTCGTTGTTGTTAATGTTGCATATTTCCTCGCTCTATAGTGTGACCCTATAGCAGACCACCTAGGAGGAGAAGATGTACAATCATGGGTACATGTCTGTGCTAAGTGGGGACAAGGCTGTGGCAGCCTGGAGTCCTCATCTCGAGAGCTACAAGCAGCCGGGCACGCGACTCCAGTGTCCGGGGCTCCAGGGCTTAACGCCTGGGAACACTTCTGTCTGTCGGCTGCCACAGCCCTCGCCACAGGTGCAAGTGTCGAGCTGAGGGCGGGGCCAGAGAGTCAGCACTCGATACAGCATAATCGGTGAGCAAAACATGTGCGCCGTGAAGGGCAGAAGCCTCTCCAACGCTGTAGGCCGCTTAGTCCCTACCAAGTGCCACGAGATGGGTGGTCATCCAGTATCGAGTGAGCCCAAAGTGTCTGTGGCTTAAGTTTTTCTGTCTTATTTGTTTGTTTTTTGTTTGTTTTTTTAACCTCAATTGTACACTTGAAAACTGTCGAATAATCGTAAAGTAAAGCCGCGCAAAAAGGAAAAGTTCAGGGTCCAAGGCGCACACTTGGGCAGAAAGCAGCGTGCTATGTGTTAAGATGGTTTTCAATTCAGGTTAAGTGAGTGAGTGAGTGAGTGAGTGAGTGAGTGCGTGAGTGAGTGAGTTGTTTTTACGGCACGACAGCACGGTAACGGCTCCAATTCAGGTAAGTTTCAATGAAAGCATCCAAAATGAATATAAAATATAACAAATTATTTAAGGCAGTAATTAAGTAAGTCGCCTGACGGCACGCTTGCAGTACTGATGTCACTGTCAGGTTTTTCTCACAATTTTGGGGGAATTTCAGGCGACTTCTTATCTCTCCACCCTCTTCCCCCTCTCCCTACCTATCTTATCCTCTCTCACACACAAACACACCAAGGCAA